>JAOWAZ010546650.1:0-10028 GCA_028565935.1 Goniobranchus fidelis
GTTTGTTTGTTGTTTTTTTTTGGTGGGGGGTTTGTTGTTTTGTTTGTTTTGTTTTTTTGGGGGGAAGAAGGGCATACAGGTGGGAGGAGGGGGGTGGTGGTGTAAAAATTGATGAAAGCAGAGATCGTAATATAGATTAGATTGAGGTCAAGCCCTATTACTTACATCTAGAAGATCAATATAGACTTAAATTCTAGATCAAGATATCAACTCATAGGTTAGCCTGGTTAGATTCTTTAGTCACCTTTGCATTTGGAAGGCAAAATTCATGGGCATGCAGTATTTTGTATGTAAATTAAAGTAAAGTTCGTCCCGCACCCATGACTGAGTATAGGGAAATTAGGGGTAGAGCCCTAATTATACGAGGCATTCGGCATATTAATGTGGTAGTTTGCCATTGCTCTCCACGCCGAATTTACTTTCGCCAAGTCTAGAAAGAACTAGCTACCCATTTATACTGCTGGGTGAACAGGGGGCCCAAAAAAAAATCCACTGCCCGGCTGGGGTCGAACTCGGGCACCCTTGCATGACAATCAGCCGCTCTACCGACTGAGCTACTGGGCCGCCGTTTTGTATGTACAGCAAATAATTATAATACATGTATATACACTAATGAGCTGAATTTGAGGTGATTTGGTGGACCACATGTAGTCTAGTCTCTTGTCAAAATCTCGAGTCTCTACTAGTCCTACCTTCCAAGCTTGACCTTCCATTCTGTCTACTGTAGACATAAAACGAACATAGACGTGGATCTTCTACAATTCCATTCATCACAATTCATTACGGACTTACAAAATTGCTGAATCGTAAACATATAGATCTAAGCTGATACTTCTTATCGTAATATGCAGATCATCCTAGATAAAAGAATTGCAACATGTCTCTGTTTCTCTCTCTTCCTCTCTATTTCTTTCTTTCTCTCTTTCTCTCTCTCCCTCTCTGTCTGTCTATCTGTCTGTCTCTCTCTATCTCTCTCTTTCTCTCTCTTTCTCTCCTTCTCCCTCTCTCTTTCTCTCCTTCTCCCCCTCTCTCTCTCTATCTGTCTATCTCTCTCATACACACGCGAACACAAGCTTTCCCTCTACCCATAATCCCGTTCTCTCTCTCTCTCTCTTTCTCATGCTTACATTTCGGACAATGGTCTTCTAACATAATATTCCTTTTAAAAGTGCTGCTATTTTCTTTTAGTGGGCTTCGGAGTCAAAGGAACAAAGTCATATGGTCTGGTTTCTCTAAGATCAAGTGTTTAATAACATTGATGTCATCATAATGTTCTCTTTCTACCCAGGAAATCAAAAATCGGATTTCAGAGAAGTCATGGAACATCTGATAATTGTAATTGATAGTTTGGTTTTTTAATAAAAGAATTCATTCTCCTGCATTGGCATGTCAGTTGCAAGGCGCCTTTGTTTGTTTGTTTTCTGGTTTGTTGTTGCTGATTTTCTCCAGTATTATTCCCAGGTTCAGCATCAGTTTCAGGTTATCTCGCTTTCCTTGACATGTTGTTTGGACTCATCAGTTATTTTGATCATGCCACACGGGGTCAAAAGATCAGATGGCCGGAGATATAATTCTCTCGGTATCATATGCTGCCTTTATAATAGATTTTGTTGGATACTGTTTTTAGTATGCTTGTTGTTTGGTTGGTTCTTTTGCTTTTGATTGCTTTGAATAGTAGATATCTGCATTCGGAAAAAAGAGAGGTAAAATTAAATGAATGAAACGTGTGACAAACGTGGGGAGAGAGAGAGAGAGAGAGATAAAGAGAAAGACTGAAGTCTCCTCTTTTGTCATGATTTGGCATTGTCAGATTGTGGTAAGCGCAGGGGGTGAACATACAAATCCTGGACAAACGTCGGTTATCTGTGTATACCAACCTTTGTTTGCAAAGTTGAAGCAAATCCAATGGCCATATGGGGTTTTCTCTGATGACAGTTTTGTGATACTGTACTGAAAGCCATTGTTTACCTTCTCCAGAGAAGTGGGTGGACAGAAATAATCGCCAAAGCCAACATAGCTTTTGCAGGGGCAACTGATTCATTTTTAGTAATTTTAGCCAGCACCAGACATGCAAGAAATGCCCACCAATTACAGCATCTGCACTTCACCTATTGATGAAACAGACACTTGCTGAGGGAAAGGAAGCAGACCCAAGCATAGATTCTCACACAGACTTTGACGCATGGTGTTATTGCAGAAAGAAAAAAAAAGCCACCAGTTTCTGTTTTGAGCAACAAGCCTTGATCTCTAGTTAGAAAAAAGCCCCCAGTTTCTTTTTCTGGGCAACAAGCCTTGATCACCAGTTGCATGTGTTTTCTTTAGTGCGAGCAATCCGATCATCAGCTTTGAATTGTATCTTGTAGGAAAGAGCCTTCGGAAGACTTGTCTCTTGGTTTTTCACATTAATCCCCATGCACTATGTTCGTTCAGTTCAATTCAATTAATATCAAAGTACTTTATTATCTCGTAAAGGGAAATTAAGATGCATGTCCAATAGACACATTGCACAGGTAAATGGTGCAGATACGCACATAAATTAGACAAAACAAAACTACATAATTACATAATAATTTTTCGATGTACAACATTGGATCTCTGTTCACATAAGAGATATATATGATTCTTCTATATCAGAAACATCCTGATGTCTACAAACATTTCAAATTTGGCATGTTTGTTAATGCAAAATCCAGCAACAGTTTCTCTTTGATTTCTGTGGACCAAGAAACATGAACAAAACATTGTTGTGCTGGAAAGTAACATAGGTATTATTGGCCTTACTCAGGATTCAGATGAACGAGTCAAGTGGAGAAGTCTGTTATTGAGAAATCGGCCAAAGTCAGAGGAGCAATAGCTTCGGCACATCACAACGAAACAAGGCTGCCTAAGTTACATTTGCTAAACAGTAAACATCAATGGCGAATACATTTCAGAGCATGGGCAATCCATTTTGCAAATTCTGGACATGAGATGTTGCGTTTACACACAAAAGAAGTGATGAGAGATGAATCTGTCAAATGTTTAATTCTTGAAAACTCAAGGAAAGCAAGATTGTATCACT
This sequence comes from Goniobranchus fidelis, assembly GCA_028565935.1. Classification (NCBI taxonomy): domain Eukaryota; kingdom Metazoa; phylum Mollusca; class Gastropoda; order Nudibranchia; family Chromodorididae; genus Goniobranchus; species Goniobranchus fidelis. Next base: position 3,062 of record JAOWAZ010546650.1, read on the forward strand.
TTTGTCAAAGGGTGCCTCACTGACAGGATCAAAGGTGTATCAGATCCCATCAAGGAAAACAAGATTACATTATTTAATGAGTAGACATCCAAAATTTATTCGAAAGACATGGAAACAATATTCAATAGCCTCAATGTTTCCTGTCAGTGTCAGAGAAGAGACTAACTTGAATGTACTTTTTATGCATGAAAATCGAGCTTTCCTCCATCATTGTCAAAGAACAGTTCATATACCACAAAACAAGAAATCGGTCCTTGTGGGTTGTCTTGAACAGTTGATACAACTCTGTCGAGAGGAGGCCTTCATATGATGTCAGCATTCTTCATGGGACAGTGATTATAAACAAGCTGACACCAGATGCAGAACATTTGGGCTGTATTCGGACACTATCTTCTGCCAATATCTCAAAAGTGAATTGTTTAAGGCCTGTAAGGTTGATGTTTTGAAGGATGTCTACGCTCGGAACAGTTCTTAAACTCATGCAAGAACTGATGTACTTCAACGACCAGTGAAAGCTGTCATGATAGATAGGTCGACACCCATCCCTGGAAAGTGGTACGACCTCATAAGAAACGATGAAAACAAGACTGGGCTCTTTGCTCTTTTGACAAAAGATGATATCACCTCGATGGATACAAGAAAAGAGCTCTTGATGGAAAATTATGCAATTGACATAATATAATAATATGTTGCAAACCTTTCAGTGAACTAGCAAGCATTGCCACTTGCAATCACGGGGAAACAGACTCACGGAGTATGCTCCATTTGTCTGATGCATTTCACCCCACAGACTACAAGAAAATACAGAATAGGAGTGTGGACACTGATGTTGTCGTCCTGTCAATCACAACTGCAAGTGCGCTAGGTGAAGGTCTGCAGCTTTGGATAGCTTTCAGAACTGGCAACATTTTTTAGACATTTCAGCTCATGAGATCGCACAGTCCTACACCTTATACTTATACCAATGTTTTACACCTTAACAGGATGTAGCACGACATTTGAAAGCACACTCTTGGAAGGTCTGGCAACTTGACAACATGATAACAACAGTCATTTACAGTCTGAAATGATTCCAAGATTATGTTTTCAAAGTTGTTGAGGGATTCGATGCTGTGTGAATGATATGTGCGTGAGACAAAGTCGATGCATCTTAGCCCTCCCACCCCCTTTAAAGGCAGTCCTTTATAAACATCTTCTGGGATCTGTACTCCACGCCTCCTTCCATTGGGGATGCCTTACAAGCAAGAACTGTCATCTACCTTCTCTCCTTCAGTGGGGATGGCCCTCTCCAGAAAACTGGGTTCCTATGAGGACTTTTTCCGGATGCTGAAAGCTTTTGTGAACTGATCCAATGTCACGATGTTTAGACTGAAAATGTGTACAATCTGGACTGAAACGTATTGCATTCTGCACTTGCAGAGGAAGTTGAAAAATATTTTGGTAAATCCTCTTGTTTCGAAACACTTACATGTTGCCTTGTTTATTATTACTCTTTTTATTTGTTTAATTAATTCGTTAATTTTTTGTAGATCTATTTTCAAAGGGGTCCGAAACAAGTGAGACAATAATTCATTGGAGGGCCTACAAAATATGAATATGACCCCATTTTGGAGGATAGTTTTCTTAGACATCAAGAGACTTAATACCGGGAAACAAAGGGCAGTAACTTATTGAAGAAAGATTTTAAAATCTTTTTGGGTATAAGTTTGTAACCAATAAATTATGAAATTTTAAATGCTCTGGCAAACAGCGGGGCCAACGACATTTCCTGTCATTTCTTTAAAGTTTTGATTAAAATTTAAGAGCCATAACTCTCACCGTAAGCAAATAATCTTTTGGGATTACATCAGAAAATCACAAAAAGGCTGTTCACTATATTTGTAGAAAAGGACAATAACTCATACATGTTAAACAATTCATGAAAATGTTTATTCTATGACTTGGACGGAGTATGGACACACAAAAGTTGTGATTTATGAATTTTCAACACTGTTTGAAGGAAACATATAAAATTATGATACAAGTCAAATTGTTCTCAAAATTTAATGAAATAACTCTTACTTTTCAAACCAATCAATTTTATTTTGATAGCATATTACATGATTATGTTTATTCTATAAGTGAACAAAATTTTATTCCTGTAGCTTAATAAGAACTGGAGTTATGGCGAAAATCCATTTCTTGATAATATTGCCTTAAACAAGGGCAGTAACTCTTACAAAAAAATTTTGATTCCCTTTCCTGGATTGTGCAACAATTTCTTATATTGCATGATAAAGATATTGGACTCTGGAAAATAACTGAGCCAAACATGACCATTTCCTTGTTTTGAAGTCAGTGTCAAGGGCTACAAATCTTTTTAGGGGAAGTAACTTTTTGGAACTATATCAGAAAATGATCCTCAGATTATAAACTACGTTTGGTGAAAGTTTGGTGCTTTTATCATTACGTTTCATAATCATATAAGGAAAATGACACATTCAGCCTCCATTATTGGAAAGAGGTATCAAGCGTAGGATAAGAATGTTATGAAGTTGGAGAAGTGTGGTTTTATCTCCAGTTTCTTAGATAAGAATGCAAATACATGATTTGATTTGCAAAATGTATTAGTGTACTATGGAATACTATATATGATACATGAAAGAAAGTGGGTTGCCATATGGAAAAGGCATTGAGAAATAAAACCTCTGTGTGAAGGCGATGTAGAGTTGAAAAGGAAAAGAGATGGACCTCCTATATCTTCTACATCCTTAGTGTCAGTGGACCGAGTCTACTGGAAGTGGTATATAGAAGCTAGAAGAGGATGAATGGATGATGCTTGAGTTGTTGAATACATCTGCTGAACACAGCCTGGAACAATGAAGCTGATAAGATGGAAATCCACATTGAAACATAAGCAACATTTTAGAATAAAACGGAGAATGTAATATAAATCTCAGAGTTCATTTCAATTGCTTTAATATTGTGAAACTGTTTTGTTTTTATTTCACTAACAGGTCTTTTGTGTCCATGGGGGCATTCCCAGTCCACAGAATGAAGGAGGCAACATTGAAGCCATCAATAAAATTCCATCTCCACTTTCTGACCCAGAAACTGAGAGCCCGCTAGCATGGGAATTGTTATGGAGTGATCCTTTGAGGTAGCTCTAAAAGATTTGTTGGGGTTTGTTTTTTTTTGTTTTTTTTTGGATGGGTGTGATTTAATCTGTTCATATTAATGTATTTATTGATGTTTGTGTGTTTTTAGTGATACTCAAGTAGGGAAGAGAGTTAAGGGGAAAAGAAACCTGTTCAAAGTGCCCATATTCCAAACTTACTCTATTGGGTTTAAATACAATAATGTGTAAGGAACAACACTGACCGAGGAGAACATTTTTCGGAAGGAGATTCGAGGCCCCATGTGAGATTATGAAATGAAAGAAGAGATATATAGTTATTTACCTTGGCTACATGGCTGTTTGAACATTGTTGTAAACGTGAATTGCCTCAACTTGTTTTTTCTCTTATTTCAAAGACAATGATGATACTGAGATGGTTAAATTTTTCTCTGGTACTTACAGTGTTGAAAAAAAAAGTAAAAGATATTCAACAATTAGAAGGATTTACAAGCTCCTGAAGATCAATAGGCCTTTTTATGTCTAGATCCAGAGAATAAAAGTGTGGGCGTCAGTGATTAAGTGGCGATTCTCGGCACATTTTGAGGGTCAAGAGGCATTCATCAGGTCAGTACAAGCATATGTTACTGTGGGTTCAAGCCTCGCTATTGTGCGATCATACTCATAACCACAAGTCATGAGCATTGTGTCCTTGGGTAAGGCACTTTACTTCTCTTACTTCACTTGACTCAGGTGTGAATGAGTACAATACTTGGCGGTTAAGACAGCGCTGTCTCTTTCTGAAAAAATGTATTCGCGTTTAACAGGCTGCAAGTCTTGTTTTAAATGTTCTGTGTTGTTGGTGGTCAGGAGAGTAAAAATGTCATTGTAGAGTACTGTGAGTATGGCTACTTCATGGATCATTGCGCTGTATCAATGTTATCTCTGATTTTTACTTTACTAAGAAACAGACAAAACTCTGATAGACAAAGAAAAATGGAATGTAAGTCAAATGTATTTAGTTGAACACTTTTGTTTCCCTATTTTAACAGTTTAATTCCCTGTAAGGTGATGAATTGTTCATGTTCCTGTCTTAAAAAGTAAGAAAGTTATGACCATTTTTTTTTAAACCACGTTATGCTTGTACTGACTTTTTAAAATGATCTGCTTGTGGGTAGATAGGACAGTACAGCATAGCTTATTGTGGAATAAAATCCCTGATTCTGTCAGATACAGTTGAGAAGTGGACTCTTTCAAGCAGTTCTTCTGCCACATTACTCTCAACCCAAGGTATTAGACATCATAGGCTAGAACATAATCACCACTTTTTAAAAAAAGTTTGTACTGTTCTGTTTTTAAGGGTACAATCACCTCTGACATGATAAAACATAAATTAAGAATTTTTAAGAAGTTTCTTCTTCTATCGCAGTGTCTGTGTCTGTTTTATAGACGTAAGTAGTTGTCTGGTTCCCTAGATTTAAATCGACCGTGCATGCATTGTAAAACCATGTCAAGACATTGCATTCATCATACTTGTTCTCTTGCTGTGTGCAGTGTGATATGATTTTTGCTTAAAGGGATCACAAAGGAGAAAATGTTGATTCTACCATGTCAATACTTTTTTCAAATTTTCTATTTCACATCTGCCTGATAACACTGATGACACTTGAAAAGTTCAGCTCTCTGAGGATTGGGAGAATGGCTATGTCAGGAGAAAAAAAATTAAAGCAATGGACTTATTTCATGTGCAATTCCAGCAGTTGTACTCACTACAGATAAGCCAGATAAGACGATTTCCATAGGATACTATTGAAACATCAAAGTAGCAGGGGGGAAAAGTCAAGTTAAGTGAAATGTGAAATTCTGCCTTGTGAACATGGATGACTTGGCATGGGTCATCTAATCTGTAGTGTTGATAAATGGTTTTCAAAGCATTTTTGTTTTAAAAAAAGAAGATAATAAAGTCCAAATTTATCTTACACTGTCAGTGAGTGTCACGTGGGATGGGAGTGGAAAGGGGATGTAGATGTGGTAGTCTGCCTACTGCTCTAGCTCCTCTTTATAACCCACCCTCCCATACCAAGCTCACAAATTGACATGCAGGCAATTAGTGGCACTATTTTTAAAACCGGTGTAGGTCTTAGCTAAGTGCAAACAATTTCTGTTTAGGTCATGCTCGTGCAAAATGCCAGTTCAGGCCTTCAACTGGTCCCATACTGTTATTACCAGTTTCAAGGCGTTAGAATATTTAGTGTTAAACAGGAACATACCCAGATGGAAGGCTTAATGTTGGATTAAAATTTATCAAGGTTTCCGGTGAGAGATCTTTACACTTGATATTGAAAGATTGACTTAGTGAAAAGTGGTGGAAGTAATTTTTGCTATTTATATAAACATTGTTGTTGGTGGGACTTAGCCCAAATTGACTTAAATGAAAATAAACTTATGTGGCATCAACCTTTCCCTGGCTGACTGGGGTAGGATTGAAGCTATTCCTTTTACATTATCAATGGCACTTAACTTCATTGCCATTATAGAATTTGAAGTCAGGAGTCAATTAGATCTGGTAACATTAACTTTTTTCCCTGTGTGGAGTAACAGGCTGAGCTAAGAACAACTCTGTATTAGTGTAAATTTACAGAAAATATTATTCATATTTTCTGATTTCAATTTTTCATTTTCTTCTTTGTGGTCCTTTTTACATTTTCATTTGCCTGAACCATAAGAGTTGCAAAATGTATTCTTTTGCGCTTTCAAGACATTTTGATTTGCATTCAAGCAGTAGTTCTGATGGTCTGACTGAGGCAGCTATAGAAGAATTGCGAGAAAACCAAGGCTTTGCTTTCAACAGCCGCCGTGGCACTGCCCACTTCTTCAGCTGTGAGGCTTTGATGGCATTTTTGGAGAGGAATGGATTATCTCATGTGATACGAGCTCATGAAGTCCAGGAAGCAGGATTTAAGGTTAGTCATGTGACAACTGGTGTGAAAATGAGAGGGGTCAACAGAAGTTATCTACAATGCTTTGGCACATTTTGGTTGTCATACCAGAAAAAAAACCAACTTTGAAGTTCTTCTTAGACATTCTGATTGCAGCTCCCCAAAAGAAATTTTTGATGCCCTTTTAAGAATAACTATCCATCTTAGAGTATCAAAGTGAGCACTTTCTGGTATTGACAGCATGGTCAATGAAAAATGGCTGAAAATTGTTAATTTAAAACATATACATACTTATTAGAAATTAAAAGAAAGAGCTTTTATCATCAACACATGTGTTTCTTTAAGTTTTTGATCTGACAAATAGCATAGGGAATTAAACTGGTCTTATTTTAGACAAACATGAAAATCACACAACTTTTATGACTGTGCATGCAAGACTTTTGTATTGCCTAGAAAGTTTTCAAATCCATTTGAGAAAAATCCCAGGGATGCCCTTTTTCCGGTTTTAACCGGAAATCTGGTTATTTTGAAATTTCCGGCCATGGACATTTCTCTCCAGTTAGCCTGGCCCATCCTGCGTGTCAGAAATCTAAATGATCAGATATCTATTACTTGGACCGGAACCTGTACTCATTCCTACTCCTTTCTTTCAAAAATCCCTACATAACGTTTTTGCTGCTCAAAATACAAAATCAATCATATCATATGATTTCAATCCTTAGAAAGAACTTCTTTAAAGTAGAAAATAATAATAATAATAATCAATGTAATAATAATAGTATGTAGTTTTTCATATAGCTCGCTCTTCAAAGAGTTCAAGTCGCCTCACAACCATGTAAAGTAGTACAAGAGTTGCGATAACAACAAACGTCTCACGTTTCCTTCATTATTCACCATAATATAATGTCATACCTACCATGAGGAGTGGAGAGAG
>JAOWAZ010546761.1:0-10025 GCA_028565935.1 Goniobranchus fidelis
CCCCACCCCCTCCCAAACCCCCAAATGACATTTTTCCTGAAAAGATAATAGGATGCAATGACCTTGCAAGTATCCAAATCAAACCACTGGATACATCTTCAAGACAAATGATAATCAACCTGTTTAATGTCTAAGAAGGAATGAAGGAAGGAGGGAAGGGAAGGAAAGGAAAATGTGGAACAAAAGAAAGAAAGAAAGAAAAACAAACAAAAAAACATGCCTTGAACTTATCACTTTGGTGACAAAAGTATCTTAAATATCAAAAGAGAAGACACTCACAACAACAAAAGCCTTTAGTAACAAAGTTTGAAAGACACCTGACCGTCTACTTAAGAGTTTGTCGCCGTATTTAAGTACAAAGCTTGTAAATGGCACAAAAATGTGACTGACACATTGATGGGTTGTGAAGTATGTCTTAGAGCTGTAAAAACATCATGTGAGTCGATTGAAATATATATATGTAACAAATGAAAATAAGGTATATATTATAAATAAAGATAAATATACACATACATGTAAAAATATATATTATATCTTTACATATTTACAACAGGTAATATAGAAATGACAAAAATGGCTGAAATACAGAAACAGGAAAGGATACAGACACATCCATACCATGCATTGGGAGTTATCTCCCTGCCTTCAGGACAAAGGAATTTTTAAAAAAAAAAGAAAGAAAAAACATAAACAAAAAGATATCAAGTGAAGTATTTCCACTGAAGAAGATTGTAAAACCAAGCTATGCAGTGTATACGCTGGAGACATAGCGGAAGACTTTTTACTCTTACTTCTTTCTTAAACTTTGGGAAGGCGAGGGCGGAATGCTATACTAAAGTAGGTATAGAAATAGGGGGAATAAAGAGTGTAGAGGCAAGGGCTGATAAGCATAGAGAACTGGGAATGACCATGTTATTATTCAGTAGAGAGCCCGTGACAGAAATACCACCATAATGTCAGGGTCATATTTCAGAGCATTAATACACAAAAACGGGGAAGGGGAGCCGCTCTTTCTCTTCATCATCAAAATCAAGAAAAAAGTCACAAAGTTTCACGGTTTGTCATTTCATAATGAAAATGTCCATGTTTTTTGGTTGATCATTGAAAAAGTCACTCTTTTATGGCTGATCATTTGAGCCAGGGAGATCTGGTTGTCCTGGTGAAGTCCATGTTTTGCAGTCTTTATTAGACATGAATCGACATTTAAGAGGAAGAGGAGAACGTTACCAATAAATTATACATAACCAGATAAGTGGACCATATGAGGTTTTATGCACCAGTATTTGTATATTCACAGAAATGTTCATGACATAAATACACTACTTTGAAAGAATGATTGCAATATGTAATGCTGAAGCATCCATTAAATTTAATGAGCAGAGGATGCATAATGAGGTTTACATATCAATATTGACTTGTGAAAAATCTGAAAAGTAAAAAACTGGTTAAATGATTGTATGGATAAGGTATTACAATGATACATTTACAAAAATTGTTTCCGCCATCTTTTTAATTTGCAAGAGGGGAAACCAAATCAATGGCAAATCTTTTAATGAAAAGGCAACTAACTGAGATATGAAATATGTATGATTCAAAAGGTCCAATACTTTGCCACAGGATAGAATGTGTAAACATCCATTTTCCCCCTTAAAATATTTATACTAACCAGCTTTCGGCTTCATTCCCATTCAAAAGAATTGCAGCCATGGAAACAGAGCATGGGTAAAGGATTGACAGTTGACATCATACCACAGCCTCTGGCTGTCTTAATCATTACATTTCAATGAAATGCTAAATACACAAAACAATACAATTAGTGCTCATTAATACTTTTCTCACTGATGAACTTTTCCCCTGATAATATATAGACCATTTTTCTTAATCCTCAAAACAATACACGAAGAGCAATAGGGTAATTGTTGTTTTAATTTCCTGGCAACAACTGTACCCATTGAAAACAAAAATAAGGCTTAATTTGACAAAATCATGGATCATCAACTGTCATGAGAAAGTCAAAATTCAAACACAAAGAAAAGTAGAAAAATAATTCGAAATATCATAAGAGCAATAGGGCTACACAGATGCTAAGTAACATGAAGTAAGGATGTCATTTTTCAAATGTCATTTTGCAGATTGGGGTATAGGATAAGGGGAAGAAGGGGAGAGATCAATTTCAACTGGCGATGACATCAGATACCATGACAGGTTTTGTGTATTTCAGTTCAAAGAAAAGCACTCAATAGAACATCATCAAATTAGACAAGAATTTCTGGCTTGGTGCCAAGGCTTTCACAGTTGAATGAAAATACAATAGGAAAATTGAGGAGATCATGAGGAGATCAGCACCAGAAGATAATAAGCTGAGACATCCAAGAGATGTAAATTTTGAATTGGATTAAGAAAAATATGACAGTTTCATGAACCACTGAAAAATTACATTCCAAGAAAATAAAATCCAAAGGCTAAATAGAGGAGAAAATTAAAGACTGGAGTTTGAGAAATGGTTGGGAAGTTATCATCAAAACTTGCTGAGAAACAAAGAAAAAAGAAAAACAAAAGAACACAACCACCCAAAAAGTATTAATATAATAAAACATCATCTCTTGAGTGTGGATGATACCAAGCACCAATGCAAAACCTGAAAGATAATGTAAATGGTCATTTTTTGTTTCTTCTGACAGCCAAGTAACAAACAGGATCTCAGATTTATATAAACCAAACCATGCCGGCATGTTTTGGAGGCAAGGCATTCAATTGCGACTAGTACAATTTAAGAAAAAACAAAAAAACAACTCCGGAAGCCATATCATTTCCATGATTCACACATTTTTTTCCTGTGAATATCTTCTGAATAGTCTAAAAAAGAATGTTTTTAAACCAGTTTATTCTCCTTGATATGAGAAAAATATTTGTTTGAGGATACAAATAAATAGTTGTGCTTGTGATAAACACACACACACACACTCACACACAATGTCTAACACATTCAGTTCTGCTGTACAGGAAATGGGAAAGTGGATACCAACCTTTGAGTTTCCAACTTTGGTATTGCGGGGACCTTGTCGTCTCGTTGTCATGTTCCTTCTTTCCCTGTCAAATTCCAAATCCTCCAGGCGCTGAGTCAAGGCCAGTTTTTGCTGGATTGCCATGCGCAGCAAAGAGTTCAAGGTCTTTTTCTCCTCTTCAGCAGCAGAGAGTTGTCTCTGCATTTCATCCAACTGAGTAACATACTCATCACAGCGCTGAGCAAACATAGCTCGTAAAGATGCGAATGTGGCGGCATCTTCTTTCAAAGATTTCAACTCATTTCTTAACTTCATCATTGTCTCTGTAACGATTACTTTTTCATTTTCATATTTTTGTTTAAGGTTGGCCAATGCCACCTCTGCTGTTGACTTGTTGGCTTTTAGAACAGAGCGCAGCGTGGCAATCTGCTCTCTTTTGGTGGAAAGCATGGCTTTCAATTTGACAACCTGGGTGGAGAAAATAAAAGGAATGAGTGGATATTCAAAACACCTCAAAACAAGTTGGGGTTGGATACAACAAAAAGAGAAAGACAAATGGAACAGTATGTTTCAATTTTAGTGGACAACTTTTTGTGAGAGCTGAATATGCTTAATGAATACCAAACTGCATTGACTTTTAATTTGATGAACCATGGTTTCTACATAGAAGCTTTACTAATGTAATTTGAAGCAATGATGGTAGGGCGATGCTTTAGCTTCTTCTCTTATGTAAAACTTTATCCAAATGTCTCAATAAATCTACACATGTCTCATTTTATTAAACTGGACTAGTCCTATCAAAATAATCTGCTAGCAATTCCCGAGCACTCATAGGTTTTCACCACAGGTTTAGAGAATCAATTTTCATAAATGATGACTTTTTAACTAAGGCAAATGTATACCTGCTCTTGAAGTTCCTGCATTTCATCAGCTCCCTCTCTGGCCTCATCATCCTGCTGGTTCTTCCACTGCTTTGAACTTTCCATTAAATGTTCTATAGCACGTTTCAAATATTTCACCTGAAATTTGGGGTAAAACAAAAATGACAAGTCTTTGGCACGTTTCAGCTACTCTTTAATTCCAAGCACAAACCTGCTTCCAAAGAAATTTACTGAAAAATACTAACATCCTAAAATTTTTCAGTCAAATCCCATCTGGGGTCCTTATGATATAAGCCACATTTTCACTGTGGTTTGTGATGTTAGCCGAAAGCCAAAGATTATACAACTCAAACCATTAAAACATCAGTAGCAGACTAACAGTAATATTGACTGACACAAACATTAGGGCACATCATTTGCCAAGTGCATTGCTATTTCATGCAACTAGTGGAATTTGTTGCTCCCTCAAAATTACTCATCTATTCCATTCTTTGCGACTGCATATGAACAATTCTAGGTATGAAATAGCAGTGTCTAATGATTTGGTGAAACTTAAATGCTCCCCAAAACTATTTCAGCTTAAATGAGACCTTAAGGCTATACAAGCTAATGGTGAACCTTACATGAAACCTTCAGGGCATTTCAATTCATGGTGAAACTATGATGAAACCCTAAAGCTATTTCAGCTCACGCAATAGCTAATGAAACATATCCAAAAAGAAATTAATGCAATAAAATCCTTGATCTCTTTAGCTTTCAACAGCTCAAAAAAAGCATACTGGTCAATCTTGGATACCTGATCAACAATGGTCTCTGAGAGAATTCCACAAGATGATGGGTCATCCTTGACCACTTTTTTGGATCTGTGTGATTTCCTGCCCCCTTTCTTCTCTTCTGATTTTGGGGTGGAGGATGAGATCGGAGTGGGAGCAGGAGAAGAGCTCACATCTCCTACCTGTAAAAGCAGCAGATAACAAAAATATTCATTAAAGACTGTGGCTAAATTTTACATTGTGTTTCTTTTACACTGTATCATGAGAAACTCCCAATTCCACACTCTTAAAAATGCTGACTGATTCATTACAGGAGCAAAATGTATCTCTCTTATTTCTCAAGATAAATCTTTTCAGCCTCCAGTCCCCACCACCTCACAAACAAAAAGATAAAACAACCAAAAACAAACAAATTCACACAATCCAACAATTCTTAAAAAGAAGAATCTTATCATACTAAATAACTCAAAGTGTTTGTAAACAGTCGCAATTTGCCAAAGCTTTTCCGTGACTAAAAAAAGTGGTTAAAGGTTTGTCATTCAATTTATTTCTATGTATCCCTTGATCAGTAAGGACAACATTGATATGTTTATTTCTTTGCTATGGCTTAAGCCTATCATGTCAATGTTGTGTTAAAAAGGTAATGATACCAATGAATACAAATGAAGAAGATTCAGATGCTGGAAAAATCCAAAGCAATAGCTCAATGCTCATTGGTGAACAACAATGCAACCAGCAGTGTTTTGTGACCAGCAAACCCCTAAGAGTTCCTTCGATTACTGGTGACAAAGATCATACTGTCAAAAGATGAATTCTAGATTGGCAAACATACAACTTCACCGATTTACATTACTCAGTAACACCATCAATGAAAATACATAAGGAAAATTCAATAAATGTTTATGTATTGTCTGTTGTATAGATCAAGGATGCCACTTGGGTTTTTGCAAATTAAAAAAAAGTTTTTTTCGGAGTAAAATTATGGCCAGTACAAAATAAACTGAAATTAGAATAAGTCGGTTACAACATTTAATGGGGACCAGAATGTAGTGAAAAGTAAGTGCAAGCCCCTGATTGAGGGTCAAAGTGGGCTGAACTGGCCCACTGGCCACACAAAATTTCATCTTAGACACAAGTTCGGTCAAAATCAGGCCCTTTCAAGATCTGCAGCATTCCCCGTCTGTATGGTTTTTGTTTTTGTTTTGTTTATTTTGTTTTGTTTAGGCTTTTTGTTTTGTTAATTAAAAAACACAAAACGACTTACGTCAAAATAACAAAAAATAACTGAAAAATGGCATCCCTGATAAACAAAGATGTCTAAACTGAACTGAAACAAAATAGGTTGCCTCATCACAACAGTAACCCTGTCTACAAACCTTGCCATTAATTATCACAGGTTTGTTTTCATCTGATGGGGAAGAGGCTTGAGGTGAAGGTTCCTCACTAGATTCCCTCTCACTGTCCCCATGAACAGCCTCACCCTTGGCGTGATCCAGCATGACACGTGACGGTGTGTCACCCGTCACCTGACACACTAAGTGATACAGCTGAGCCAAATCCTCTGTGATGCGATTTAAATCACTCTGCAATGTTTGCAAAGAAGAACGGGCTGCACCTGCATTCTGTGTGGCTTCCTTCAAACTGGTCTCTTGTTCCTGAATGATCTGCTCATACTGGTCACACTTGCACTTCAGCTGTGCCAATGCCTGTAAAAAGGACAAGAAAATTCTCATGAATAATATACAAACACCATTGTTGAATAGGATAATAAGACAAAAGTAATCCATAGCCTTTGTTTGCAAATACAAATCGTTTCCTCTACACAAATCACATTCAAATAAAACAAATGCTACAGTTGGCCTGTCATGTTGAGATAATTGATTCATTTCCTTATCAAATTTATGCTGTGTTTTGTTTGGAAAAATTAGCTACCTTTTTTTCAAAACTTAATTGAAAACTGGAGCACCTTCATGAAAAAAAGTGAACCCTCAACTCGCAGGTCAAGCTGTACCATTTAAGTTAAAATCATCCACCGTATTACCACTTATTATTAATAAAAGAATATAACAGGGCAGTTTATTTTACAAAGACGAATAGCACGCCTTTCACTTTCAGACACATGAAGTTAATCTTGGCTTTAAGTTAAACCACAGGAGCCTAGAATATCTAACACATGTACAGTATCAGGAATGCATTTACATCCTTCCCCACGACACCAACCAAAAAGAAAAAAGAAAAAGGAAAAATGAAAAAAAAAAGAACAGCCAAATGGGCTGAGATTTACAGACCAAGAGATTGATGAACTCAACAGTTTTCTTATTACAACAAAGCATCTAGCAGCTATGAGACAATCCTGTTCCTGCACTGACAAAGGCAGTATGCTGCAGCTGCTACTACTCCAGTTCGCAAGAGAGCTTCTGAGTCCTTTTAGCAAAGTCAGGCCAGGTCTTTTATCCAATGCATGAGGAGAATGAGCAAGGCTGTAGCTGATACCCAAATCTTTGGTACAATTGCTAAATTTGGTGAAGTAATGGCTGTTTCAGATATATGAAACCAACTGGGTCTAAAGTCTGCAAGTGCAAGCTGAGTTAGCAGGCAACACAAGTCTTTTGTTCAGGATGCACACTGTTTCTTCCACCTTCATCTTCTTATGTAAGTTCTTTTGGAGGCTTTCATTAAAGTGTGTTTTTGACAGCCAGTAAATTTATCCACCACTCCTTGCACAGAACCTTCCCTTGTCAAAGAAAAGGAATGCCTGAACCAGAGATTGAGCCCCATGAGAAATCCATTAACATAGACAAGAAAGATTTCAACAGGATGACTTTAGCCTGAAGGAATTAAGGTGGGAACCTTACTTGTTCAATGTCAGGATTGTCTTTGACACCACTATGACTCTGCAGGCGGCTGATTTCCCCCTGTAGTGAGCCGATTTCCCTCATGGCAGTGAAGTATTTCTTCTCATTGTGTTGCAAATGTTGTTTGAGTTCCAGCAGCACTCTTTTGTCTGGATCTGTTTCAAGGGCAATCTCTGCCAGCAGGCCCTCATCATAGGATACCTTCAAAATGAGAAAAGACCAGAAAGCAAATGCATAAGTGTCACAGTAAACTTTTTTCCTGCACTTAAAGAAAAATATCCCTGTACACTTTAGATACAGCACATCTAACATCAACTGTTCTGATGACAACTTGACAGGATGAGCATGGCAAGCACACCATCTTAATTAATAGAATTCAAATGTATAGAATTAGAATTCACTCCTATGGTATTCATTTGCAAAGCGGCTACTCCCATTCAAACAAAGCCCTAGGCACAGTTGTACAAATAATATAATTCAAAGTATGCTAAAATTGACAATTCCTTGGTAAACAACATCATCAAAGAAAAGAAAAAAAAAATTATTAACAATAATGTATACACATTTATATCATACACTAAGGTAGATACTTAGGGAGGGAAGGTAAGGAAGGGAAAGAACAATGATGAATCAAATAAATTTAGAGAAAATTCCATGAAATGAGAAGAGAGTTCCACACAGAGAAGGTAGCATGAGCAAAAATTTAATTAACCATCATGATCTTACCAAAACAAAAAACAAAATTATAAGTAGTAAAAAGTGTATCAACAACAATTTGTTTTTAAGTAAAGCTTTCCCACTTCAACCTAACCCCTATAAAAATTTCCTACAAAATCAATCTGTACCTGTAAGTCATTAGGGAGGACAGGTTTGTCTTGGAGAGATGCCACGTGGGAAATGGCCGACTTTAACTGATCCGCCTTTTCTTTCTGTTCGATGAGATCTCTCTGAGTATCTTCTATAAGTTTTCTGGCTTCGTCCAACGCCGCTTGCAACTCTCGTTTTTCTCCTTCTGATTCAGCTAATTGCTTTTCAAGCTTGCCAACTTCATTCACCTGAGGGAGAAGATGGGAGGCACAGGTAAAAGTTGAAGAGTCAGTTTGCCTTAAATAAGTGACCACCATTTGCATAATAATTGAAAATATTACTATTCATGGAAAAAAAACAAAGCTAATTAATGGGTAAACTGTGATAAAATGTCATCTCGAAAAATGAAAAGTGCAGAACAATGAGCAACATCAAGTTAAGCAAAACTATAATACTTAAAATTCAAACAACAACAAAACAATAGAAGGTACAATACAAAAAATCCACAAACAAACAACAACTTCTTAATAGAACAGTGATAGTAAAGTGTACAACTTGCCTTGATTTCACTAAGCAAGTCATTGACAGTGCCAGGTCGGGGAGTAGGAGGGGCATTCTCATCTTCTTTAGCAGCAGAGAAATTGAAATCAGCAGCAATTCTTTTCAAGGCTGGGTGAGAACTGGCCTCCCCATCTTCCTGATCCTCTGTAACCAAAGGGAAAAAACAGAATTTGAGCTACTGTGACCAATTGTTGACTGATTTTGAGTGTGCACAAATGAGATTCATTTTCTTATTTTCATTTACCTCACGTTTCTTGGCCTTCTTCAATAGACCATTGTGAGCTAGCTATACATGTCCTAAGCAAACTAAATAATAACAATTTTTTATGCTTTTAACTTCAATCCAGCAGGTCCATCTTGCTAATACTGTCCCTGTCTCAATCCCTCCATCTTTCTCATTAAAGAGCCCATAATGGATTATCTGGATTTATGTCCAATCAATCAATATTTTGTCGAGTAAGATATTGACAAAGTGATACATTAAAAACCTCCCTGAGGAAGAGACTTACCATTGTCTTGATGGTTGTTAAAGGGCAAGCCGTCACTCAGCCCCCCTAGCTGTGCCAAATTACTGAGGTTGAACATGGACTCTTGGGACAACCTCTGGTCTAACTCTTTCTTTAGGTTGTACCGCTGCTCTCTTTCCTGCGCCAAATTTCCCAGCGCCTCCTGCAGCTTCTTTTCAACAATGCTCTTCAAACCATCGAGTTCCTCCAGCTGCATATTAAGGTCTTCAAGCTCCCCTTGAAGGCGATGAGTTTCATGCTTGGTTGACTCAAAGTCTACCTGAGCTAACTTGAGAAGTGATACCTGTGTGTGGATGAAGACATTGCTTTGATTAGCCTCTGTGTAAACATTTCAAATATCATCAATATCAACCAATTGTGAATCTCCTGAAGGAAGCGATTTGACACCTCAAAAAATACAAACAAATTTGTTCAGGACTTGGTTTTTTTACTTTCTGTTACAACATGTTATTGCCTCTTCCTTATTTCATTTATGACTACATGGCTGCCACTTGCTTTAACAAAACTAGCTGAAATTCTTTTTGGAGTCAAAATTATGATCAGTACAAAATTGGGGTTCAAAACCTGTCAAATTGGCCCACATGCCCCCAAAAATTTCATAATAGACACAAGTTCT
>JAOWAZ010546872.1:0-10025 GCA_028565935.1 Goniobranchus fidelis
AGGCCTCCGAAAACACCAGAGAAGTCAAGACCTGGGGGGGGGGGGGTGAATTGAAACCTTATCTAGCTGACGGACTAGTAGGCATGCAATTATAATACATTTGTATTAATATCGCTGGTAGTGTCCTCGAGAGAACTTTGCTTTGGGATTCCAAAGACAAATAACGAAAATAGGAAATGAGGAAGTGACTTTTTTCGCACAGGTTTGCCTTTAGTCTTGGGCTTACTTTGGGAAACGTAATGTGTGTGTTTGTTTGTTGTTTGTTTGTTTATTTGTTTGTTTGTTTGTTGTCTCCTTTTTCTGAGTTTTTCTTTTTAGTTTAAGCCACTGGAAAAGGAGGGAGGGGGATGGTAAGGGGTGTCGTTTGTGCGTTTTGTTTGTTTTTGCTCTTTCGGCGGAGGGGGGATGGTTTCATGGAGGGTAGGAGGAGGGGATTTTTTTAATGTGTTGTATGTATTGTGCCACTTTTATGCCACGCGGCCGGTCGCTGCTATGATGTTCTTTTAAAATCTGTCCCGAGTCTAGGTTCCATCAAGCATCTCAGCTTCTTTCCCCTATGTCTCCGGCGCGAAATTAACCCGAAAATTGCCGCGGGAGAAAGTTGACTGGCGTTTCGTTTCGTCAAGAGATGGATATGGCGCGTTGAGGCGTTAATTCGCCGTGAAGATTTTTTAAACAGCTTCCTGAAGGGCTAATAGGTTTGGTGTTTACCCCCTGCTTCTTTGAAGACATCTCTATGTTGGATAAACAAGTTTGTGGAAACACAGGGTGGTAGGGAGAGAAATAGAGGGGTGGCACTGGTGGGGATGAAAAAATAGGTAGGGAATAACAGCGAGAGAAAGGAGTGAGTGAAAGAGAGAGGGAGATAGAGAGAGAGAGAGAGAGAGAGAGAGAGAGAGACACAGAGAGAGAGAGAGAGAGAGCGAGAGAGAGGGAGAGAGAGAGAGAGGCGGAGAGAGACAGGAATGTAGAGAGGGGGAGGGAGGGAGGCAGAGACAGACTCACAGACAAACAAACAAACAGACGCATATATAGAAAGACAGAAAGGGACGGACAGACAGACAGAGACACTCGAAAGATAGACAGACAAAGACAGATGGACGGACAGGCAGATAGAGACAGAAAACCGTCAGGCTGTCATACAGACAGAGACTGACGCACAACAGGACAGACAACGACAGAGAGATAGCCGGACAAATACTGACAGAGACATAGACAACACACGACAGAGGTACAGTCAGGCAGACTGACAAATAGATAGGTATTACAATAGCAAGAGCATAATGATATAATATTAGTTCTTTGTTCTTTGTGGGAAATGAAGGCAGGTTTTGGATTGGTGGAAGTAATAGAGCAAATTAAATGGATGATCGAACAAGTGGGTTTGAGGAAGGTAAATTGTTAGGGTCGCCGGGGGGACCCAGTTATGCGTACGATGTGAGAACAAGCCACTACGTTTTCTTGCAATTCAGGCATGTTTTGATACCTTAATAACTAACGTATTATTGCTAGAATTACAAGACAAATTATTATTATGTTGAAAAAAAAATATTTTAAAATCATTTGTTTGTCAGCTGACCAATTTAAAAAACAATTAAGACTGGAGCTTCTTTATCAGTCAGAATCTTAGAAATATTTATCTCCTACTACATTGTAACACAAAATTAAGATCTTTTCTGATCGATTTTCTAACTACCAACTACAACTTATAAGGGCCTTGCTATCACACTTGAATTATCGGGGCTAACTCTAAAAGACAGTTTTTGACATCCAAGAGTTGTCATTGCTTAAGATATGGCCGCTTTAATGAAAATTTCATTGGAAGAACGACAAATGCCTGCGAATGTTACCATCGCCACTTTCAAGAACATTTCGGTACTTCCCATCGTTATGTATTTGTATTCTAGGAAGGGTTGGAAACGGAACAGACATAATATTGCTTTAAACATGTAAATTGCTTTCTTGTTGAAAAAAAAAAAAAAAGAAAAAAAAAGAAAAACCAAATACCAAGAAACAAGAAGACAAAAACAAAACAAATAAAAAGATACATAGAAACAATCCCTAGAACAAAAATACAAATACTAATGGAAAAAATAAAAACGCAATACCCAAACCTTTTGACTGGGGTAACGGATAAAACAATACAGTTTTCTGGAGGTAACGTGCTGTTGTTACAAATCATTCATCTTAACAAGAAAAATTGTCACAAAGAGTCCCTCATTGTTTGGATATAGTTTTGAATAATAATAAAAAAGACTACCATATCACAGAATTTCCATTCTGTTTGAAAGTGTTCAGGCTTTATTTTACGTAATGACTTCTAATGATGTGACAATGTGTGTACATAATCAACCGTTTAGCGCCAATAGCACTGCTCAGTGTCTCTATGTATAGATGCCTCTACTTTTATTTGTTATACTTAGTAATCTCTATCCATCAAATGAAGCCCATTTAAACGCATCGTTATACGTACTTTTCAGTCACCGATAAGTCATCAAATAATAATATTCTCCTGACATATCTTTAACTACATTTCAGACAATGACGTTTCCACCTCCTGCAAAAAGTCAATGGCCGAAAGCACGACATCAATTGCTCAATCCTCGTGGACAAGTGCATCTATTAGAGATACGGAAAGCACCTCAAATAAAAAAACATCATCTATTTCAAATACACCTCCAAATGTATTTTCGACCTCAAGATACACTTTAAAGTCATCAAGCCAGTCGCTTGCTACAAAACCAGTATCATCGCAGGTTCTGTCCGCAACTTCATCTTCGACCTCAACAGATACTTTACAATCATCAAGCCAATCACAAGCTACAACAACAATGATGGCATCGCAGGTTATGTCCGCAACTTTATCTACGACCTCAACAGATACTTTACAGTCATCAAGCCAATCACAAGCTACAACACCAATGACGCCATTGGAGGTTATGTCCTCAGCTTTATCTTCGTCCTCAACATTTGCTTTACAGTCATCAAGCCAATCACAAGCCACAACAACAATGACGCCAACGGAGGCTTTGCCCTCAACTTTGTATTTATCCTCAACATTTAATTTTTTTGAGTCATCAAGTACATCGCATGTTACAATACAAACGACTCCATTGCAGGTTATGCCCTCTGTGGAAAGTTCCTCAATCAGGTCGGCAAATCAAATCTCTTCTTCTGTTGGATCAACAACTTCATCGACACTTCCTACAAGTTCTACGCGTTTATCGGTGTTTAGTTCAAAATTAGACAGCCAAGCAGCTTCAGCTTTTTCAACACCTTTACCTTCATTACCAGCGAAAGGGGAGATAAAGTCTGTACCAGATGTGTTTTTCAGTTCCGATACTCCCTTTGTGGCAACTCTCACAACTGCGTCTGCTAAAAGCAGTATGGTTTCATTAGCACCATCCTTTAAAGAGTCGTATACGACACTGACAACGTTGTCGTCTAGCATCGTAATACAAATCGTCACGATGGCAACAAATACAACCACTTCAACATACTACATTAGTACCATTCCATCAATACTAACTTCGCGTGCGTCTGAGCCGGCATCATCCTCCTCTACCGAATATTCCACGATTAGAGACAAAAATCAAATCTCTATCCCTGTCTTATCACTTTCTTCATCGATATTGCTCACAAGTTTCTTTCCCTCATCCGTGTTTTATTTGAAGTCAACGAACCAAGCAATTCCCTCACCACTGGTGACGTCATCATCCATAGACGCTGAAATACCATCCCAAACAAACATGGCCTCAAGCTCTAAGGCAACATTTGTGACATCATTTCCAGCTGTTGAGACGGAAAGCGCCATAGTTTCTTCTTCACCAACTTCTGCAGGAACGAATACAATTTCAATCACACATATCTCCTCGACGGCACCAACAACTATTAGTGACATTTCATCGATATTTAGTACGCATATACCAGAAACTACTTGGGAGCCACCACCTCAGGACCCCGAATATTTCTCATCTTTCTACGCCATGGTTTGGGAAAATCGCAAACCCAATGAAATGGACACATTATCAAAGGGATCTGGTATCGTCAGGTCTCAAATAGAGTGCATTTCCTTGTGTAACATTGACATGACGTGTGAATATATTGCCTTTTCGGAAAGCAATTTAAAATGTTGGAAATTCACGTCCAATCTAGGGACAGCCTCCATGGTAGATAATACAGACGAGGGGACGGAGAAAGTAATAATAAGGAAAAAGATTCATCTCCTTTTTTATTGAAAGTATGCTAAGCATGTCTCCTAATTATTCCCCCTTAAAGAAGTCAAATTGCTCCAATAAACTGAGAGACATAAAAAAATGCCTTCAATCAGAAACGTTTCCAAATTTTGTCACATGCGAACTGCATATTGATTTTGCTTTGGTTTATTCTTTGGAAGTGAAAATTGTTACATGGACTGTATATACCTCTGACACATGCTTGATAATGCTAACTCAAGAAACTGAACGACAAGATGGTAAAGATGAAAGTTGCATTTTGATATTCTGTCTGTAACCCAACAAATTCGGTCAAGTATGCAGAAAGAAGAGAACAAAATCTATGCCACCAGCATCGGCAAAGACCATATGGGCTTGGCACAATAATTATCCAGGTCAGAAATTGTGAATGGTCACAGATGCGTTAAACGCCGTAGCAAAGGCTGAAAAGATGGTTGCCAATGCTTTAAGATGCGCAGCCCTGAGATCTGGAGGCATTGTAAGAAGTGAACGGAAATTGCTCTGCTTAATTGTATTTGAAAATTTGGCAGTTTTCCCATTTGATGTAGTTTTTTATGTCCAACAATATGTATGTTCAGCATTTACACAAAAGGTCAATATATTTATGACCTTACAATTCAGATATTAGTTAAAGCACAAAGTTCCAATTTGTCTCAAAATTCATGAATTACATTTAATACACTTAGCAAAACAGCATATACCTTCATCTTCACTCCTGCCTGAGCTATTAATTTCCTTTTAGAGGAACAGTAAAGATACACGATGTATGTTTAAATTTTACGTATGATTTTGCGCATGAACTTAAGAGTAAATTTGTCTTTCCAATGCTTATGTGAATGAATTGAACTCTGTTGGTTTTTTTTTTTTAATGAAAAAATACTTTTGAGAAGAGATAAAAAATCACAAAACTTTTGCACCTTAAAGGTTGGTGAATATAAACTTGTTCCAGACCCGGTAAAGTTTATCAATCTTTGAAATGCGATTAAAATAAGTAGTAAATATCATATGGATATGCTACATTACAAACTACACGAACATATTGACGACGTACTTTCTCTGCAGTCTTTAACAAAGAAGATAAACGAAATAGCTGGTATTGCTAGCTTATGTGTAGTGAAAATTTTTTTTATCGAATTAACGCGATTAGATGTGAATCAAAACAATCACGTTTTCCAACTTTTTAACATGAAGCTTCCCAAACAGGCAGTTTCGTATTTCCATCTTGCTTCTTTGCTTTTATTGATCAAATTAGGTCATTCTTCATACAATATTGGCACATTTACAACTCAATACCATTTCAATATTTCGAAAACATAAAACAGCAAAACAACAGCAGGGGTAGGGGTGGGGAAGGGAACGTAAAACGAATTTTGACACTGAAAAATTTGCACTTTACGTTCAAGCAGATAATACACATAGACATAATTTTGCCCATAGGAATAGACAGATGAAAGAGATTAAGAAATATCAAGCAGTTACCATCAGTAAATAAATAATGCCAACTCGATTAGATCGAAAACTTTAATGTTTTATCCCATCAAAGTTAAAGACTTTTAGCCTTTATGAGAATTGGTGCTGCGAAATCGTAAGTCCTTGTCACCCCGAACATTATTATCATGTCTTTGGAGCTATTCGTAGGTTGTTGCTATAAAAGAGACGTTTACAGTAAACATCAAAGGAAATTGGGTCATTCAATTAACCAACATATCTCCTTGAACAAGAAAGAATTCGAAATTAGCAAAGGGAAGTAACTCAGTCAAAATTGCAGTTGTATTGAGTGTTTGTGTGCGTGTGTGAGAAAGATACATCAATAGATAGATCGATAGATTGATAGATAGATAGACAGATAGATAGATAGATAGATAGATAGATAGATAGATAGATAGATAGATAGATAAATAGATAGATAGATAGTATACATCCACCCGGTATGAAATGAGGACCATAATATTATGGCACCTAAATGTTACTTTCGTTTCGCGTTAGACCCATACAGCAAAAATTCGATCTCGATTTTATATTTTCCTCGAACTTCTATCCCGTTGCTACGCAAAATTCATGGTCATACCAGATCATTGAACTTTCATGTTTCTCTGAGAAAACAAAATGAGCAAAATGAATAATAGCAACACTTAAAGATCCTTCCGGATGAATAAATTTGATAAGTTTGTGAATATGTTTTCAAATACTTTTTCGAATCCTGACCAATGTTTTTATATTTGCCGCGGCCCTACATTGTTTTCCCTGGTGAATGAAAATGGCGTCGTCTGTTCACATTATTTTGTTGTGCCGAGTGTAGTTTACATCTCCATGGGAATAATGAAGAATCATTGGTCCAGATGGACAAATAATATAGTGCCTTAGAAAATGGAAAAAATATTGTTGTGTTTTGAGAGACTGTAATTCACCATGAACTTTACTTTCAATGTAAATCACTTCCTGAAAGAGGAAATCACGAAAGTTGATAACAGGCTTCAACTGTGTAGGCAAAATGGGAGCAACAGGTGGGTTTCTAACATAATCTAGTTTGTGAACTACCAAGGAAAGATGTAAGGAGCCCTTCCTTTTGCTCTTTGTGGATATGTATGTGGGCACTAGTTCGTTTGTGATGTCCCGGCCGCCATGGTGGATATTTAGCCTACATTGACAACTCGCAAATATGTCTTGGCCAGATAATTCTTTTCCTTCAAGTTTTTTTTCAGGCCAAAAACCCATTTCTCTCAATTTTTTTTGTCAGTGGGGCAATATATCGCGAAAAAGGATATTGAGGGTATTTTCACGAAGTGGTGAAAGTCTCCATTGAGCCTTAAAGGCCTAATTTATAAAAGGGTGTAAGTTTTTCTGTCATTTATATGATTGGGAGAGAATGACCCATGTAATGTAATGTGAAAAGAGGAACAATTCTTTGAGTCTCTAATGGAGGAAATTTTATGTTGAATTGATATTTACAGTTCTTAGGAATATAGACTCAAGTTAAATACAGTTTTGAAATTACATTTGTACACTCACTTTATAAAATTATGTGTAGTTTTAATCTTTTATTTCCATGTATTATAGGTACCAGCATAATGTCTCTTAGCAACCGTGATGTGGAGGATTTGAAAGGCCTTCTCAATGACACTGTCAAGAAATTCTTGGGTTTTAGTGAGCCATCCGTGGTTTCTGCTGCTCTCAACTGTATCAGTACTGGATATGACAAAAGGAAAACTGTTGGTTTGTTAACTTTCATTATGATACATCTAGTCTATGTATATAAGTAATACTGATTATGATATATTAGATATGATATATATACCATATCAATGAAGGCTATACGAAAGGACATGAACTGCTGATTTTTAGACATGCATGGCTAGCAGAGGCGATTGTCTTGCTGATTATTAACACCCAGTTGCTGATTTTCCAGATTATTCGATAAGTTCAAGCATTAATAGCATTCTGTTCACTATATTTAATTTCAGTTGTTATATCAATTGAATTATAATATTATTACATAAAAACCAGTATTTCCATAGAGTGATACATTACAGGCAACTTCATAAAACAGTAATAGGTACATTTTTTTGTCTTTGTTGTTTTTTTTGCCAGTTTACTACTGTATAATCCAGTACACTATTTTATTTCTTCAGCGGGTTGGGGTAAGGTCTAAGTAGGCATTGGCTATTCACTGAAAATTCTGTTCTTAATCCAGAATCTAGAGTGAACAGAGTTGTAGATTCTTGCCTCGCCTACATGTAAATAGTCAATCTGGGATACTCAGGTGTTATGCCTTGATATTTTACATTATACTCTATTCACCACTCATCAAATATTGGCAGCCATTGTGCTAGTTTTGGTACAGACAGAAATAAGTGGTTGGTTAGAGATGGAATTCCTTTTCACTGCGGACACAAATCTATCAACCTAGTGGAACTTTTCTTCATTTTTCTCTCTTATATTAAAACATCAATCATCAAAAGTAGTAAGTAAATTGTTTTTAGACTGCTCCTGGGTTCGTTTGCCCCATTGGTCTGGAACTTTCTTGATCGTTTGGCAAAAACGTCATTCCATGATTCTGTGAAATTATTCAGTCTTAATTTTGTACTCTTTTCATGATGCCTTTAACTGATTTGTTTCTTTGGTTTTTTTTCATTTGTGGTTTAATTTTTTTTGGTTTTGTGTTTTTTTTACTTTTACAAGAACATTTTGATGCACATAATATACCCCTTCATTTTTAGTATTTTAGTTTCTCTTTGTGATGTGTGAATGTATACATTTACTTGATGCCTATGTTGACTGTGTAGGTCTCAAGTAAGACCTTTGAAGATATTTAAAAAAAAAATAGGCCCAGTAGAAATTTCCACTTGTCATATAGCCTATATTACGGTAGTTTGTTTGTCATTCAAGAGAGCCAAAAATGAAGTTTTTGCTTTGCTCATTCCACAGACAAACTTTCACTAATCCTGGATGGTTCACAAGCATCTGTCCTAGCCGAAAGAGTTCATCATGTGTATGAAGAGTTTAAAAGCAGTGGCAGGTCAGCAAAGAAGAGAAGAAGGGTAAGTTACTATGTTCTGCTGTTCTGCCATCCATCACATATTATAGGTTTTTCTTTTAAAACGCAACCCGTTGGACCAGCTAAGTCCTTTCACTGGGTTATGCTGCTTGGAGCACTGATTGCTTTTCTCTCTACAACGTCTCAGATTTGAGAATGGTCTCTTGTAACTTCAGGTAAGATTAAGATAAGACAGAGATCCGGATCACATCCTGTTTTAACGTTTTTCTCTATCTTACATGCTTACAAAGCCATACAGTAAATATTTATCATCAATCTACCTAATCTATTTCTCTGAATTCACTGATTTTGAATACTTGTGTAGCTCTAGTCACAAAGTCTATTGTCTAGCTGAAGAAATTATGTTTGGCCCAGGTAGTATTGGTCGGTACTTTAATTTGCTGTGATCATGTGTGCACTATGGGCTAGCAGATAGTTTCTGATGGGCCTGTGGGTTACGTCTTAAAGGAACCACCCTATAAAGTTGAAAAGAATTATTAAGTGGTGAACATTTGTCCAAGTATTTGCATCCTTTCTAGACTTTTGGATCTTTTCCTGAATCATTTGAAAGGCAGTAGAAAATACTTTTTTATTGAATGTATTGAAACATTCATTAAGCTTACTTTTTCTTTTTATTTATTTATTTATTTTTTTTTGCTGCCTTGCATTAGCAGTGCTAATTATTTTGTCTTGTGTTCTCGACGTCTTTCGCAAAGCATAACGTGTATCAAAGGGAGAGAGAAAGGATGTGCCCAATAAGGAATTGGTATAGGTAGATAGATAGAAAGATGGGTAGATAGATAGATAGATAGATAGATAAATAAATAGATAGACAGATAGATATGCAGATAGATAGATAGATATACAGATAGTTAGATAGATAGATAGATAGATAAATAGATAGATAGATAGATTAATAGATAGATAGGTAGATAGAAAGATAGATAAATAGATAGATAGATAGATAATAGATTGTTAGATAGATAGATAGATAGATAGATAGATAGATAGACAGAATGATAGAGAGATGGATAGATAGATAGATAAATAGATAGATAGATTGATAGACAGATAAATAGAAAGATTTATTGATTGATTGACAGATACATAGATAGATAGATAGATAGATAGATTAATAGATAGATAGATAGATAGAGAGAGAGAGAGAGAGATAGAGAGATAGATTGATAGATAGATAGATAGATCGATAGATAGATAGATAGATAGATAGATAGATGGATAGATAGATAGATAGA
>JAOWAZ010546983.1:0-10024 GCA_028565935.1 Goniobranchus fidelis
GCATAAAACAGCGAACAGAAAAAAGCCATTTGACAGGTTAATTGTGTTTTGAAATAGAATGAAAAATGCCAACAGAAAGAAGCCGTTTGGCAAGTTAATTGTGTTGTAAAATAACTTTAAAATGCTAACACGAAGAAGGCATTTGGGCCGTTATTTGTGATTTAAAACAGAATAAAACTGCAAACAGAAAGATGACATTTGGGCCGCAATTTCCGCTTGTAATATAGCGTAAAAATGCCTACAGAAAGAATGCATTTGGGCCATTATTTGGGATCTAAAATAGTGCAAAAATGGGAAGAGAAAGAACGGATTTGGGCCCTTATTTGTGTTCTAAAAGAGCGTAAAAATGCATACAGAAAGAAGCCATTTGGGAGTTTATTTGTATTTTACAAGAGCGGAAAACTGCAAACAGGAAGAAGGCGTTTGCAAAATTATTTGTGGTCTAAAATAGCGTAAAAACATTAAAAAAAAAACAACAACACATGAAGGCATTTGGGAGCTTATTTGTGTTCTAAAAAAGAGTAAAAATGTAACAGGAAGAAGGCATTTGGGCCGTAATTTGTTATCTACAATAGCATAAAACTGCAAACAGAAAGAAGCCATTTGACATGTTATTTGTGTTGTAAATAGCATGAAAATGCCAACAGAGACAAGATGTTTGCAAAGTTATTTGTGTTGTAAATTATCTTTACAATGCCAACTGAAAGAAGGCATTTAGGGCGATAGTTTTGCTGGAAAATAGCCTAAAAATGCCAACGGAAAGAAGGCATTTAGGCTGTTATTTCTGATCAATAATTGTATAAAACTGGGAACAGAAAAAAAAAAACAATTTGGGACGTTATCTGTGTTCTAAAAGAGCATAAAACTGCAAACAAGAAGACAGCATTTGGCAAATTATTTGTTGTCTCAAATAGTGTAAAAATACAAGAAAGAAAGAAAGAATCTGGGCCATGACATGTGTTCTAAAAGAGTGTAGAATGCGAACAGAAAGAAGCCATTTGACAGGTATTTGTGTTGTAAAATATCTTAAAAGTGCCAACTGAAAAAAAGGAATTTAGGGCATTATTTGTGTTCTAAAGTATCGTAAAAATCCCAACAGAAAGAAGACATTTGGGTCTTTTTTTGTGATTTAAAATAGCATAAAACGGCGAACAGAAAGAAGCCATGTGGGACGTTACTTGTGTTCTATAAGGGCGTAAAAATGGAAACAGAAAGAAGCCATTAGGGAGGTTATTTATTGAGTTCTAAACGAAGGTGAAACTGCGCATAGGGAGAAGGCATTTGGCAAATTATTTGTGGTCTGAAATAGTGTAAAAATACCAAACGAAAGAAGGCAATTGGGAGCCTATTTGTGTTCCCAAATAGCGTAAAAATGCAAACAGAAAGAAGGCATTTGGGCCGTTATTTGTGTTGTAAAATAGCGTAAAAATGCGAACAAAAAGAAGCTATTTCGGAGTTAAATTGAGTTGTAAAATAGCATGAAAATGCCAACAGAAACAAGGTGTTTGGCAAGTTATATGTGTTGTAAAATATCTTTAAAATGCCAACTGAAAGATTAGACCGTTATTCGTGTTGCACAATAGCGTTAAAATGCGAACAGTAAGAAGGCATTTGGGCCGTTATATGTGTTTTAATATAACACAAAGCTGCGAACAAAAAGAAGCAATTTGGGACATTATTTGTGTTCTCAGATAGGGCAAAAATACAAACAGAAAAAAGGCATTTGGGCCGTTAATTGTGTTCTAAAAGAGGGTGAAAATGCTAACAGAAAGAAGCCATTTTGCTGGTTATTTGTGCTCTAGAAGAGCGTAAAACTGCAAACAGGAAGAAGGCATGTGGCAAATTATTCGTGGTCTAAAATAGCTTTAAAAAACAAAAGAAAGAACCTATTTGTATTCTAAAAGATTGTAAAAATGCCAGGGGGAAAGAAAGCATTTAGGCTGTTATTTGTCTTCTAAAACAGCGTAAAAATGCCCAAAGAAAGGAGGCATCTGGGCCTTTATTTGTGATTTAAAATAGCATAAAATTGCAAACAGAACGAATCCATTAAAATGGCCCAAAAATGCAAACAGAAAGATGATATTTTGGCCGTGATTTGTGATCTAAAAGGGCGTAAAATACGAACACAAATAGCCATTCGGTAGATTATTTATTGTGCTCAAAAAGAGCATTATACTGCAAACAGGGAGAAGGTATTTGGCAAATTATTTGTAGTCTAAAATAGCGTAAAAATACCAAAAGAAAGAAGGCATAATTTGGGCCGTTTTTTGTGTTGTAAAACAGCGTAATAATTTGGACAGTTAGAAGGCATTTGGCAGTTTTTTTTCCTCTTGTAAAGTAGCGTAAATATGCCGAAAGAAAGAAGGCATTTGGTCCTTTATTTGTGTTCTAAAAGAGTGTAAAACTGTGTACAGAAAGAAGCCATTTGGGAAGTTATTGGTGTTCTAAAAGAGAGTAACACTGCAAACAGCAACAAAACATTTGGAAAATTATTTGTGGTCTAAAATAACGTAAAATGCAAACATAAAGGAAGTCATTTTTGCCGTTATTTGTGATCTCAAGCAGCATAAAAATGCGAACAGAACGATGGCATTTGGAATGTTATTTGTGTTCTAACAAAATGCAAAAATGCAAACAGAAAAAAAGAATTTGGCAAGTTATTTGTGTTCTAAAGTAGCGTAAAAATGCGAAGAGAAAGAGGCCATTTGGGAGGTTATTTGTATTCTTAAAGAGTCTAAATACGCCAACAGGAAGCAGGCAGTTGGCAAATTATTAGTTGTCAAAAATAGAGTAAAAATACCAAACAAAAGAAGGTATTTGGGAGCTCATTTGTGTTCTAAAAGACCGTAAAAATGCCACCAGAAAGAAGGCATTTTGGCCGTTGTTTGTGTTCTAAAAGAGCGTAAAACTGCAAACAGAAAGAAGCCATTTGGAAGGTTATATTGTGTTCTAAAAGAGTGTAAAAATGCAAGCAGGAAGAAGGCATTTGGAAAACTATTTGTGGTCTAAAATAGCGTAAAGCTATTAAAAGAAAGAATGGACTTGAAAGCCCATTTGTGTTCTAAGAGAGCATAAAAATGCCACATGAAAGAAGGCATTTGGGCCGTTATTTGTGTTGTAAAGTAACGTAAAAATGCAAACAGAAAGAAACAATTTGGGCTGTTATATGTGTGTTAAAAGAGCGGAAAATTGCAAGCAAAAAGAAGCCATTTGGGAGGTTATTTGTGTTCTAAAAGAGCGTAAAACTGCAAACAGGAAGATGGCTTTTGTGGCAAACTGTTTGTGGTCTAAAATAGCGTAAAAAGATCAAAAGAAAGAAGGCATTTGGGTCGTTATTTGTGTTGTAAAACAGCGTAATAATTCGGATAGATAGAAGGCATTTGGCAGTTTTTTTCTATTGTAAAGTAGCCTAAACATGCCGAAACAAAAAAGGCATTTGGGCCTTTATTTGTGTTCTAAAAGAGTGTAAAACTGTGAACAGAAAGAAGCCATTTAAGGTTATTTGTCTTCTGAAAGAGCGTAAAACTGCAAACAGGAAGAAGGCAAAAGGAACTTATTTGTGGTCTAAAATAGCGTAAAACTATTAAAAGGAAGAAGGACTTTGGAGCCTATTTGTGTTCTAAAAGAGCATAAATATGCCAAAAGAATGAACGCAGTTGGGACGTTATTTGTGTTGTAAAACAGCATAAAAATGCAAACAAAGAGGAAGGCATTTTTGCCGTTATTTGTGATCTATTAAAAGCAGCATAAAACTGCAAACAAAACGATGGCATTTGGAACGTTATTTGTGATCTATCTGCGAACAGGAAGAAGGCATTTGGCAAATTATGTTTTGTATAAAATAGCGTAAAAATACCACAAGAATGAAGCCATTTGGAAGATTTTTTGTGTTCTAAACGAATGTAGAAATTCCTCCAGAAAAAAAGGCAATTTGAGCATTTATTTGTGTTGTAAATTAGCGTAACAATGCAAACCGAAAAAATACATTTGGGCAGTAATTTGTGATCTAAAATAGAACAAAACTGAAAAAAAAAAAGGAAACCATTTGATCCGTTATTTGTGTTCTAAAATTCGGTAAAACTGCGAACAGACAGAACCCATTTGGCAGGTTATTTGTGTTCTAAAAGAGCGTAAAACCGCGAACATGAAGAAGGCATTTTGCAAATTATTTGTTGACTAAAATAGCGTAAATATACCAAAAGAAAGAAGTTATTTAGAAGCTTTTTTGTATTCTAAAAGGCAAACAGAAAGAAGGCATTTGTCCCGTTATTGTGTTGTAAAATAGCGTAAAAATGCGAAAAGAAACAAGGCATTTCGGCCGTTTTTTCTGTTGTAAAATAGCGTAAAAATGTCAAAAGAAAGCAGGCGTTTGGGCCGTTATTTGTGATCTAAAATAGCATGAAATTTTATGCAGAAAGAAGCCATTTGGGCCGTTATACAGTAGCATAAAACTGCCGACAGAAAGAGGCCATTGGCAGGATAAGCCAGGAGAAGCCACTTGTTAAATGGCATGCAATTTTCACCAGAGAAAAGCCGTTTGGCAAGTTATTTCCGTTGTAAAATATCTTTAAAATGCCAACTGAAAGAAGGCATTTAGACCATTATTTGTATTCTAAAATAGCGTAAAAATGCCAACTGAAAGAATGCATTTAGGTCTATCAAAACGGAGCCATTTGGGAAGTTATTTGTGTTCTAAAGGAGCGTGAAACTGCAAAAAGGAAGAAGGCATTTGGCAAACTATTTGTGGTCTGAAATAGAGTAACAATACCAAAACAAAAAAGGCGTTTACAAGATTGTTTGTTTTCGAAAAGAGCGTAAAAGAGGGTAAAAATGCTAACAGAAAGAAAGCATTTAGGCCGTTATTTGTGTTGTCAAATAGCCAAAAAATGCCAACTGGAAGAAGGCATTTGGGAGCTTATGTGTGTTCTAAAAGAGCGTAAAAATGCGAACAGAAAGAAGGCATTCGGGCCGTTATTTGTGTTTTTAAATAACATAAAACTTCGAACAGAAAGAAGGGAATTGGGCCGTTTTTTCTGTTGTAAAATAGCGTAAATATACCAACAAAAAGATGGCGTTTAGGCCTTTATTTGTGTTCTAAAAGGGCGTAAAAATGCATACAGAAAGAAGCAATTTGGGAGGTTATTTCTTGTGTTCTAAAAGAGCGTAATACTGAAAACAGGAAGAACGCAATTGGCAAACTATTTGTGGTCTAAAATAGCGTAACAATACCAAAACAAAAAAGGCATTTAGGAGATTTTTGTGTTCGAAAAGAGCGTAAAGGAGGGTAAAAATGCTAACAGAAACAAACCATTTACGCCGTTATTTGTGTTGTAAAATAGCGAAAAAAATGCAAACAGAAAGAAGCCATTTGTGAGATTAATTGTGTTGTAAAATAGCATGACAATGCTAACAGAAACAAGGCGTTTAGTAAGTTATATGTTTTGTAAAATACCTTTAAAATGCCAACTGAAAGAAGGTATTTGGGCCGTAATTTGTGATCTACAATAGCTTAAAACCGCCTGCAGAAAGAAGGCATTTGGGCCGTTATTTGCGACGTAAAACAGCTTAACACTTCCTACAGAAAGAAGCCATATCAAACGTTATTTGTGTTCTTAAAAGCGCAAAAATGGGAACAGAAAGAAGCATTTGGGCCATTATTTGTGTTCTAAAAGTGCGTAAAAAAGCAAACAGAAAGAAACGATTTAGGACGTTATAATTTGTGTTTTAGAAGAGCGGAAAACTGCCAACAGGAAGAAAGCAATTGGCAAAGTATGTGTGGAATAAAATAGCTTAAAAATAATAAAAGAAAAAAGGCATTTGGACCGTTAAAATTTGTGATCTAAAATAGTATACAACTGCGAACAGAAAGAAGAAATGTTGGACATTATTTGTGTTCTAAAAGAGCGTAAAAATACAAAGATAAAGAAGCCATTTGGCAGGTTATTTGTGTTATGAAATAGCGTAAAAATACAAAACGAAAGAATGCATTTGGAAGTTTATTTGTGTTCTAAAGGAGCGTAAAAATGAAGGATGACATTTGGGCCCTTATTTGTGTTGTAAATAGGGTGAAAATGCCAACAGAAAGAAGGCATTTGGGCCTTTGTTTGTTGTCTAAAATTGCATAAAAATTGGTTCAGAAAGAAGACATTTTGGGCCGTTATTTTTGTTCTAAAAGAGCGTAAAAGTGCAAAGGGAAAGAAACCATTTTGGAGGTTAGAATTTGTGTTTTAGAAGAGTGGAATAGTGCAAACAGGGAAAAGGCATTTGGTAAATTATTTATTGTCTAAAATAGTTTTAAAATACCAAAAGCGAGTAGGCTTTTGGGATCTTATTTGGGTTTTATTATAGCATAAAAAGTCCACCAGAGAGAAGGCTTTTCGGCCGGTATTTGTGATATACAATAGCATAAAACTGCGATCAGAGGGAAGCCATTTGACGTGTTGTAAAATAGCATGGAAATGCCAGCAGAAAGAAGCCGTTTGGCCAGTTTTTGTATTGTAAAATATCTTTAAATGCCAACTGAAAGAAGGCATTTATTCCGTTACTTGTGTTGTAAGGTAATGGGGGGTTATTTGTGTTCTAAAAGAGCGTAAAACTGCGAACAGAAAAAAGCATTTAGCAAATCATTTGTTGTCAAAAATAGCGTAAAGATACCAAAAGAAAGAAGTCATTTGAAAGGTTATTTGTTTTGTAAAATAGAATGAAAATGTCAACAGATTGAAACCGTTTTGCAAGTCAGTTGTGTTGTTAAATAACGTAAAAGTGTCAAAAGAAGTAAAACATTTGGGAGCTTATTTTATTCTAAAAGAGCGTAAAAATGCAAACAGAAAAAAGGCATTTGGGCCTTTATTTGTGTTGTAATATAGCGTTAGAATGCCAACAGAAAGAAGGCATTTGAGTCATTATTTGTGTTCTAAAAGAGCGTAAAAATGCAAATACAAAGAAGCCATTTGGGAAGTAATTTGTGTTCTAAAAGAGCGTAAACATGTCATCAGAAAGAAGGAACTCTGGCCGTTATTTCTCATCTAAAATAGCATAACTCTGCGGAGAGAAAGAAGCCATTTGGGACGTTATATGTGTTCTAAAATAGCGTAAACATGCCAACAGAAAGAAGCCATTTGACAGGTTATTTGTGTTGTAAAATAAAGTAAAAATCCTAACATCAAGTTGCCATTTGGGCCGTAATTTGTCATTTAGAGTACAATTAAACTGCAAACAGAAGGAAGCCATTTTGACAGGTTATTTGAAGTGCAAAATAGCATGAAATTGCCAACAGAAAGAGGGTATTATTTGATCCGTTATTTGTGATCTAAAATAGCACAAAACTGCGGACAGAAAGAAGTCATTTGGGACGTTATTTGTATTTTAAAAGAGCGTAAACATGCAGTCAGAAAGAAACCATTTAGGAGGTTATTTGTGTTTTAAAAGAGAGTAAAACTGCAAATAGGAAGGCAGCATTTGGCAAACGATTTGTGGGGCAATGTAGCCTAAAATTACTGAACAGAAAGAAGACATTTGGTATTTTGTTTTTATTCTAAAAGAGCGTAATAATCCAACCAGAAAGAAGGCATTTGGACCGTTATGTGTGTTGTAAAATGGCGTAAAAATGCGAAAAGAAAGAAGATATTTGGGCAGTCATATGTGATCTAAGATATCATAAACTGCAAGCAGAAAGAAGCCATTTTGGCCGTTCTTTGTGTTCTAAAGGAGCGTACAAATGCGAAGAGAAAGAAGCCATTTGGGGGGTTATTTGTGTTCTAAAAGCATAAATTATTTGTTTCTAAAAGAGCGTAAAAATGTGAACAGAAAGAAGCCATTGACAGGTTATTTATTTTGTAAAATAACGTAAAAGTTCCAACACAAAGAAGGCATTTGGGCCGTTATTTTTTATCTACAGTGGCAAAAAAATGCGAACAGAAAGAAGCCATTTGACAGGTTATTTAAGTTGCAAACTGGCATGAAATTGCTAACAGAGAGAAGCCGTTTGGCAAGTTCTTTGTGTTGTATTTGTATTCTTAAAGGGCGTAAAAATGAAATCAGAATAAGGAGGTTATAATTTGTATTCTAAAAGAGCGTAAAACTGCGAACAGGAAGAAGGCATTTGGCAAACTACTTGACATTGTGTACTACAATAACGTAACAATACCAAAAGAAAGAAGACATTTGGGAGAATATTTGTGTTCTAAAGGAGAGTAAAAATGCCAACAGAAGAAGCCATTTAGCAATTTATTTGCTTTGTAAAAGAGCGTAAAAATGCTAACAGAAAAAAAGGCATTTAGGCCGTTATTTGTGCTATAAAATAGCACTAAAATGCCAACAGAAAGAAGACATTTGGGCAGTTATTTGTGGTCTAAAATAGTATAAAAATGCGAACAGAAATAAGGCATTTGGGCAGTTATTTGTGGTCTAAAATAGTATAAAAATGCGAACAGAAAGAAGGCATTTGGGCAGTTATTTGTGGTCTAAAATAGTATGAAAATGCGAACAGAAAGAAGCCATTTGGGCAGTTATTTGTGGTCTAAAATAGTATAAAAATGCTAACAGAAAGAAGCCATTTGGGGTGTTATCTGTGTTCCAAAATACCGCAATAATGCAAACAGAAAGAAGGCATTTGGGCCGTTGTTTGTGTGTGTTCTTAAAGAGCGTAAAAATGCGAACAGAAATAAGCCATTTGGGAGCTTATTTGTGTTCTAAAAGAGCTTAAAACTGCCAACAGGAAAAAAGCATTTGGCAAATTATTAAAATTTGTTGTCTAAAATAGCGTAAAAAGACCAAAAGAGGGAAGGCATTAAAAAAAAAATTGTGGAGCTTATTTGCGTTCTAAAAGAGCGTACAAATGCGAACAGAAAAAAGCCATTTGACAAGTTATTTGTGTTGTAATATAACGTAAAAATGCCACCAGAAAGAACGCAATTTAGCCGTTATTTGTGATCTATTTTAGCATAAAACTGCAAACAGAAAGAAGCCATTTGACAAGTTATTTGTGTTGTAATATAACGTAAAAATGCCACCAGAAAGAAGGCAATTTAGCCGTTATTTGTGACCTATTTTAGCATAAAACTGCGAACAGAAAGAAGTCATTTGACAGGTTATTTGTATGATACTACAACTGGCATCGTTACCATTGATATTTTCTACATTTAACTATATCACCCATACATTTACGTTTTTTTCCTTTCAGAGGGGAATATGTTTACTATTTTTATGATATTACAACTGGTATTTTTTCCATTGATATTGTTTACATTCACTCATAAATTTAATTCCTTTGTGTACACAAGGGTATAGCCTTACTGTTTTTATGATACAAGGAGTGATATCGTTTCTATTGATATAGTCCAGATTTGAATATAACAACTGTACATTTGCGTGTTTTGTGTACAGATGGGTGTAGCCTTACTGTTTTTATGATACTACAACTGGTATCGTTTCCATTGATATTGTCTAAATCTAACTATATCACCCATACCTTTACGTCGTTTGTTTACAGAAGGCTATGGAATCACTGTTTTTTTTAATGATACTTCAACTGGTATCGTTTCCATTGATATTGTCTACATTAAACTATATCACCAATACATTAACGTCTTTTGTGTTCAGAAGGGTCATTAATATTGCATACATTTAACTATATCACACATACATATGCGTCTTTTGTGTACAGAAGGGTATAGTCTTGCTGTTTGGTGTTTTTTTAATACTAGGACTGGTATCGTTTCCATTGATATTGTTTACATCTTAATTCATCATCCATACATGTACACGTACGTTGTTTGTTCACAGAAAGGTATAGCATTACTTTTTTTTTTTTTTTTTTTTTTTAATAATAGGACTGATATCGTTTCCATTGATATTTTCTACATTTAACTATATTATCCCAACACCTCTTTCCTGTTTATCTCCTCCTGAATAGATTAGGGTTTTGTTTCCTACTTTGATAGAACCCTCTCCTTTCCATCTTACTTCAGCTAGTCCTAGGATGTTAAGTTTCATTCTATCCATTTCCTGATCAACGTTATCTAGT
>JAOWAZ010547094.1:0-10022 GCA_028565935.1 Goniobranchus fidelis
CCATTTATACTGCTGGGTGAACAGGGGGCCCCGAAAAAATCCACTGTCCGGCTTGGGATCGAACTCGGACACCCTTGCATGGCAGCCAGCCGCTCTACCGACTAAGCTAGATTACGATTATCTCATTAGTTTTATTATTCATGTCGCCGTCTTGAAGATTCAAAGGAGATGTATTTATTAGGATTGGAGCTTGTGATACTTTACATTGTATGCTTATACACTCAAATCGATTTTCGATTGTTTTGAATCAGATTTGAAAATGTGCTCCTTTCTCCGATAACTCTGTAATTTCTAAGCAAATCTTGTCTTCATTGTTTTGTTTGTTGTTGTTGTTTTTTTTTTGTAATTGTACTCTATCGCTACTTTTTCTCGGTCAAGGATGACAGTGCTAGAGAGATAATTTTTACTCTTCGAAGTCCAAATACGTAACACGTTTAAAGTTACTCAATTAAAAAATAATGATCACGTTTCGGACAAATCTCCTTCATCTCTTTCAGAGACAAACCAGGGCATATGCAAATAGAATAAATGATGATAAATAAATGATAAAACAAAGGAATTAAATGATAGAGATTAAGCTGTCGGCAATAAGAAAAGAAAGTGATGCAACAGTAGAATATTTTTTTGTTGTCTTCGAAGTCCACGTCGGTTGTCTTTTAGTGCCTCGTCACGGAATCATTTTTGGCTATACAAGGAGCCGAATTCGTCGGTAAAGACTAAAAAATTCATTACGTGAATCAAGTCTTTGCACAGTCAGTTCCAGATCGCATTAGATATTCCCAAGTGAACTTCGGCTTATCTTGACTTACGTTCTCTTCGCAGCTCACTGTTAGGCCAAGGTCGCCTCCGAATAGTTTTTGAGTTGCTCTTGAGGAGATATTCTGATTTTTCTCGTCGCATCCGATTGACCTTCATTGGACTTTGATTTGTTTTTGTTTTTGTTTTTGCTTTTAGGTTGTTTTTTTTTCTTTTCATGTTTAGGAGCAGACGGCAAATATCTTTTGTCTGCCGTCTACCACGAGATCTTAAGCTGAAATGTCAGATGATGTGATCCAACTAAGAGACCTGTACTGTTGCGAGGATAGCTGTATATGAAAATGCTGTTGTGTATTTATTACTTATTGCAGTTGATCTACTCCTGATTTTCTCCTTTAATTCATAACGTTCCGATCAGTATATTATGATACCCTAAGCGAGGTATTTACCCAGTCATCCATCGTGACAAAATGCAAACTATTTGTCATTCAGTTTGAACGGATTTACGTTCATTTCACAGAAATAACTCCACTCATTCCACAGGTTTC
The DNA here is from genome assembly GCA_028565935.1 of Goniobranchus fidelis. Lineage (NCBI taxonomy): Eukaryota > Metazoa > Mollusca > Gastropoda > Nudibranchia > Chromodorididae > Goniobranchus > Goniobranchus fidelis. The sequence goes on from JAOWAZ010547094.1 coordinate 1,305, forward strand.
CTTTGAGAGCATCGAAACGTAATCTAGAAGTTTAGCCAGTTTAAGACAGTGTCTTTTGTAGCATAATATTGTACTTCTATTTCCTATTTCCATGCTTCTCGCGACAGTGGCCACATTTGTCATGGAGCTTTCATCAGTATTTACTTTTTGTTACGATGGGTCTCAGGACAGGCCCTCCGGCTACCCAATCTCAAGCGGCCGTATTTTTTATTAATCATAAAATCCAGCTCGCGGAAAATCAGAGAGGGCCGAGGCGGGTGGAGGAATAATAATGCGCTCGGGATGGAAATATTAGATCCCGATGATGGGAATGAATGTCGAGAAAGGGCACACCGGTGACGTAAGCATACTCCTGGTAAAAGTGTCATCGACCTGCCACTGCGAGTGTGAATGATGTTTACCTCAGTGTCCATCTGTTTTGATTGTGTTCTATGTACTATTTATAGAAACCATAAAAATACACTCGAAGAACGTTATCCAACTGGTGGTCTTTTTCTCGTTTTCGTTTGATAAGTCGACTTCCATAGAGTTCCTTGTCTTTATGTCTGTGAGGCTTGGGCAAAGGTGAAATTCAGAAAGACCTACACAAAACTCAACTCTTCAACAATTGTGATGAAAATGTTAAACCGGAAATGACAATGCCTCTTTAAAAGTAGATTTAAAAGGCTTTGACATGATTTAAGATAAAGTTTAAAAATCTGAAGTCTGTGATATGGAGTTGTACTCAGTTGATTATTTGGTCTCCTGATATCCTTTGTTCCAAGCCACAGACTGAATTTTGTTTTCATTTAAAAAAAAATAAAAAAATCTTACCCTTTAAGCATCCATTTAAAATCTGCTCTTTTTCTTCTAATGCCTTCTTTTAAGCTGTTTTTTCATCGTACTTTTCCCATTGGCGCTGAGACTACCTTTGATGTCCAAAAGAACCCACAAACACTAAATACACAAACAAACATCCCTCTCTGTCCGGCTGTGTCCCCTTGTTAAGGTATAATGTGGTAGCGTGGCTGGTGGGTCAAGGCATTCGATTTAAAACTGCAGGGTTCTGAGTTCGAATCAGAGCTGTGGCGCTGTTTAGTTCGTTGGGAAAGGCTATTTAATTTATAGTTCTCTTATCCCGGTTAGGCTGAGGACGATCTTGTCATTATGGCAGAGCAAAAGTACTGTAAAATGGCTGCATCCTTTATACTCCACATTATGGAGTTGAGAACGTATAGGGTTGAAAAGGGCCTTTTGGGGATCACTTCCTTAGTACTTTGAACACTTTTAGTGGATTCAGTGCTGTATGAAAAAAAGTTATATTTGTAATTAATTTTCTCTAATAACGACTCTTCATCTCGACAGACTCACTCGTATCTGGATAAGAGGTCATTAAATTAAGTGTAACAATGAAAGCAACTATACAAAGCTGTAGTAGGCCTTCTGGCACGATGGCTTGCAGTAAGTGCTTTGTCAGTAAGTAAAGTAAGTGAGTAAAGTTAGTCCCGTACCCATGACTGAGCATAGGGGAATAAGGCTTAGAGCCCTAATTATACCAGGCTTACAGCATAATGTGGTAGTTTTCCATTGCTGTCCACGCCGACTTTACTTTCGCCAAGTCAAGAAAGACCTAGATACCCATTTATACTGCTGGGTGAACAGGGGACCCCGAAAAAAATCCCCTGCCCGGCTGGGTTCGAACTCGGGCCACCTGGCATGGCAGTCAGCCGCTCTTCCAACTGAGCTACTGGGCCACCAGTAAGGTATTACCTAATTCAGATCTTTATCTTAAAGGATATAGCACAGATAAGAACCTCTCAACAGCGAGAGAGGGCGCATCTTCAAGACCAGAATGAGTTTTTGAAGGTGTTTTGCAAGGTGATTAACCAAATAAATTTTAATGATCGCCAACGCTTCTCACCCGATGGGAGCTTTTTCCAGAAAATTAAATACGAGAACTTTAGGATTAGACGTTCTACTCACCATCCACGTGAACGTTTATTTGAGGCAGGCACTATTCGTACCTAGATACAAATAGTCCTGTGCTAGCCGTTCCCAGAATACAACTTTCTGACACTAGTGGTATGCTTGTATTACAGTTTCAAAATCTGAAAAAGTTTCGTCAAGAGTTGAAAACCATTCTCACAGTAGATTTTTGTTTTGATTTAGAACTAGATCGTAGAATCATGTGAAAGTAAAACACATTTTGAGGGAAGCTGTTTAATTAAATATGCAGTACTCGAGTAGGATAAATATCGACCTCAGTGACTTGCTACATAGAAGCGGCCTCGATTTTCCGGGTGCGAATAGCTTAAGGTTAAGCCTAGGCTATATGTACCTGTGTACGGATAATCACTCCGTTATTTGATGCAATGCCACAGAATGAGATGATTTACGCCCCAAGAATGATTAGTAATAATATTTAAAAAACAAATCAAAACAAAACAAAAACCCATTTCCCTTTCAAGTCGAATTGAGCATTGAAATCTAAAGAAGGTTTACACTGTTTTCGTCCTTAAACAAGAACAAAACAAAACAAAGAAAACTTAACGTAATGAAAATCCTTATTCTCAAATATCACACAGAAGGTACTGAATCGCACGTCACTCGAGTTGTGATTATAGACAGGTGAATGAGACTGTTGTAGAACTGTGATGTAATACTGGTACTCTAATAAAACCGCCATTTTATGTTTCACTTAACTTTATTGATGGTTCACTCCATCTCACGTTACTAAGACAACTATATGAACAGACAGGCTTTCTGCATAAAGACGTCATCAGAATCTCATAATAGGCTAGGAAAATTGTAATGGCAGAAATGACGTTAACAAAGGCAACATTGTCGGAGCATTTACCCTATTACATGTTTTCCAGCTAAGACAATCCTTGGTTCATTTTCCAACTGTTCTCCACTCTGCTAATGAACATAAGACGTCATTGGTATTTATGCACAACAGTGGTCAATATCAGCATTCGTCATCGTTAGGGCGTTTAATTGACTCGGTGACGTCTATAAAGGGGGAGCCTATTAATGACAAGTCATTGCCGAGACGACTTCCATCTAATTTTAAATCTGGTCTAGTGCTGGATTTAGTCTATCAGATCATATCTTAGTTTTTGTTTTCGAATCTCCCTTTGGCTTATCCCCTTAAGGACAGGAAGATGAATCTTCATTTCAGATCTTATACCGCACGGGTCATCGCTTACCCAAACACGGACATAGAAACATACTGCCGAGTCCGTTGGGTGTTCATGACTATTAATCCTGATTATTGTTGGCTGCGCTAGATGTTGTATATCCGAGCATAGGCACCGTGATGAGTTTCAATCATGTTTCCTTGATCTTAAGAAGTCATTGCGCATAATATGACATCGCATTTAATTGCATCTAGTCATGCAGTCTTCAAGACATTGCTTGCTTTTGAAACTACTTACTTACTTTTACTCTCCTCTTATACTTATACCGCTAGGTGTCGAGGGGAGATGCAGTTGTCGGACTCTGGCCAGTCTTGTTGCCTCTTTGATGTTTAGTCCTATAGATATAGCCTCCAAAGTGGAATGTTGCGTCTTTTACATTGTAAAATCGCTTTTACAACTCACTAACATTTTTCAAATACATTCAGTGTCTGATAACACTGGCGATAGAATATTGGGACAACTATACAGTGCTGCACATGAATAATTTGAATAATAAATAATAATGTGTTTTGTAAAAATGCTGAACATGTACATTGTCAAGATGTATTAGATTGTGCTTTTGTCGAGTTTTTTTTTAATTTAAGACAATCAAATACTAAATGATATTCATTTTTAACTACAGTCACTGTCTAGTTGTCCCATATTCCATCACCAGTGCATCTCAAAAATAATTTAAAAAATATTATGGAATACATAAAGGAAAATTACCTCATTTAACGTTGAATTGCCAGGAATGCTCCATCGCCACACTTACTTGTGAACGTATTCTTGTGTGTGTGTACGTGTGTGTAAGTGTGTGTTGTGTGTGTGCCAAAAATGATATTATCATTGACACTAATCACGACGCTTTTCGTAAAACATCGATCATCGTCCAGCTCAAATAATAGAGGCCAATTTATTATCTTTCTCAAGATGCTCTGCTTTAGGTATCTGTAACTTTGGCCGATGTCCTTGATAATCAAATGACCTTCAGTTTAATTCTCTTTTAATCTGGATATTATGGTAAGAGCTGGGAATCTCGACAACATCCGTGCACTCACTCACTTTACGGACAAATTGCCCCTTAGAAACAAGTTGTCCAAGTTGTCAGGAGAGTTGCCTTCCCTTAGGAGGAAAAGCGGCTTTCCACCTCCAAATTAACGTTTGAACCCCCTTCCAGTCCCACTCCTTCTCTGACCCCAGCCTCCTTGTAAAGGTCAGGAACGCGCAAGCGGTGTGTTTTTCTCAACGTCTGCTTTTAGCTTTATGTCCCTTTGGGTACCATTATTGATTGGCCGGTCAAACTGTTCGTCTGTTTCTTTAGATCTGTTGTTTCTTTGTTACCTACGTTTGTCGGCTTTCGTTGCTTTACGTGCCTATCGCTTCTATGTTTCTGGTTCTTGTTCCGCTTGTTCATCTGCTTGTTCATCTCTCTTTCTTTTTGGGTATATTTCTTTGCCCCACTTTTTTTAAACGTGTTTTACCGGTCGAATTGAGTATCGCTTTATCCAACAGTGTACGCGATTTGTAACCTTTCTCTTTGGTTGATTAACTCAAATGCAATGAGTTTGAGGGCAAAGTAAAATACTTCAAAAGAAAGCAAGCTCAGATTCAGTTGGCTCTAGGAAGGAAGCATTACCAAGAGTCTGAAGTATCATAATTAAGATCATTCAACCGGGTTGTACTGTTTGTCCGTTACCTTTTCTGCATCTCTTCTAGATCTCACTCTTCACCGCCACCCAACCTTTATTTTTTCTCATATATTTTTCTTTTCTTTTTTTGCTCTTACATATTGTATAAACATAACTGCAACAGTTCGATTACTTGTTATACTTCAACCAAGAACCACAAAATATTACGGAAACGTTCTAAATTCCAATTTTTTTTTAAATCGAGCACATAGAACTTAGTTCAAATTGAACATAAAGAAGTATTGAAGAGTCAGGGGATTTGTTTACATATTTAATCCTGACCATTGAAATGATAGTTTTGCCCAAGTATTCCTATCTGCCGTTTAAGATTATCTTCTTAAATTAAAGCAGAAAGGCAGAAAGAGTCTGCGTGCGCGCCATTTTTCAGAAGGACGAAAAGGTCAACGTCTGAGGGACAAGGAACTTTTCTGATAATGGACAACACAACCATAATTTATTCTACGCTTAAAAACAATGTGTGGTCTTTTATACAAATAATAAGAACCAACAAGGAGGCACAAAATGTCTTCCATGAAAGGTCTTGTTTTGGTTTTCTGGTTTAGGCCTCAGCTGTTCTGCTTTTCATCCATCCCACTGGCCCTCCCAGCCCCGAGGGCATGCCCAATTTATTTATTAGCTACCCGAATCGGATGCCTACTTAAGCTGCCGTGACAGTTAAAATCCTTCACGTCAGCTGAGAATCTTTGAGTCCACAACATCGTCGCCGGAAGGGAATTTTAGTTTGAGGACCAATAGCTAATTTGAGCTCTGTGGAGATCATCGAGTTTTAATGGTTTTAATGTATACGATGCCGAATTGCATCACGCATTTGCCTATTATTTAAATGATTCCCTCGGGATTTTAGATGCTAATGACGATGTTTTATTTTTAGAATAAATAATGCTACTCTTTATGGCAGGCGATTTGAGAGTTATGGTTCAAGGAAAGAATGCGAATAGCAAAACAAGGGTCAATTTGGATTGGATGGTTTCCACTTATGAATCAACGAAAACAATTGAAGAGGTAAACATGTTTACGTGTATATAATTCCTTTCAACCAGGATAACATGATAACAGAACATGTGACTCTATATTTTAACTGAAAAAGAAGAAACAAATAACAACAAAATATTATGCTATCAGCTCCTACTGACTGGAGTACTTTTCATCCCAATAAAATTCACGATACCAGGTTTACTTAGTGATGATACGTCTAGAGCGCTAATCTCCGATCCATTAAACACTCAAAGGCATTTAATAGTAAACTGTCAAAAACAAGAATGCTATTAGATTTACTGACAGTGATCAGAATTGTCAATCTCTGTAACTAGACTTATCTAAATCTATTTTTGAATACCTGACGATAAATTTGAAGTGTTCCTACTGTTAATGCTGACATCATTTCATGAAACATTGGACACAAAATTGAAAGACATGAGGATTAATTTGTGTGTTTGGAATGGTTATCTGTTGAAAAGACTTTCGTGAGCTTGAAAAATTGTATTATGTTTGATGCTTGATTGGATGATACTGCTATGGCATTGGCAATTAAATATTTTGATTTTTACACAGAAAAGGGATTACCCTTATCGTAGAACATTTCATCATAAAGTGTACAATGAGTGCTGCTTTTTTGATTGGATAAATTCTGTACTTAATTCAATTAATACCAGTCTAAAGTCTTCTCATGCATAACGGCAATAGCCTTGTTAAATGCATCATCAATGTGGTCTGTGTGTGGGGGTGGGGTAGGGTATGGGGGGAAGTGGGGGTTGTGTTGTGACCATATTTAGATGTGCAAATACACATATACTCGGAAAATGGCAGAAACTTTAACAACCTTTTCATAGCTGTATGTATGCAGAATTGTCAAAACAATCCTAAGACTCTTTGGGACCTTTTAACACATCTCTGCAGAACCAAATTTGACAGCGTCTCGAAAAATGGCTTGTGTACACATGGAAATCCAATAGGTAGAGAAACCCTAAAGCCATACACACCCTTCTCCTTAATGAATCTCAACTTATTCTTCATTGATGAATACATACTACGTATTACATCATTTCCTTCCATTTTAAATAGCAGTTCTTAAAACAAACTGGGATAGCTCCTTTTTGGAAATGTTTACTTTTTCTAATTTTAGAATCTTATTTACTTTATAACTGTGATTTTGCTCGACTTTTGAAAGAAAAAAATCGAATTGAAAAGAATTGTTCAATTTCGTCAGGCCTTAGGGGGATAACCGTAATAAGAAGCAAGGGCATAGAAGTCTCTCTCATTTCTCGTGTTCCGCTTGATCAATTTTTTTTAAATCGTCGTTTTAATTCACCCCCACCTTCTTTTACCAGTTGCTGATAAGGAAATCGTGCCAAAAGCGTATAATCTCAAACAAGCCTAGACTATAATTTTTATTAATGTTTTCGTTATCCTCTCATCTTGTTTAGCTCATCACTACTCTCTCAAGCAAATTGCACATGCCGTACCGTTCCTTGTTTTTAAGGAGGAGAACGTAATTTAGACTTTGCCCTTGATGAACGTGATCAGCGAATATCCTCTTCCCGTCACCCATCCACTGATAAAAGGATAAGAAATCAAACACTTGGAAAATGCAACAACAATGGGTATATTAGTCTGTTTCTGTCAAAGTCGGTGTCCCTGCCATCTTCTCCATTTTGTTAATTCTTTTCCAATCAGTGTTAAATCCAGTTTTTTCTTCAGACCACACTGCTACACGCGTTGCATCGATCTATTGAAATGCTGGCGCCATAATATTCTACGTCTGATAACCATAGACTAAATGTTGAAGACACGCATGTCCCTGTGGCCCCTTTTAGGATGTATCGCAGTCTTAAGGCTTTATCTTTTGATCTGATTTGTTACCATTCGTTGCTTGGGCTAAAGAAATTTATATACCGCAAATAATCCAAACCTCTCATTGCAAAGTGGCATCAACACCCAAAGGCACAAGATAAAAAGATCTCCAACAAAATCAGTAATAATATGCAGCCATTCATACTCCTTTGCATTCTACTTGCATAACTGCTGATATTTTCATGTCTCCCAGACACTCATTCTTCTAGCTGTCTTAGTGGCGTCTGTCCAGCTATCCTATCAGAGAGAGCTTTGAAAGACTGACGGTGGCATCAGTCTGTATCTAGTCTTCTGTGAGAGTGTATTGAATCAAGATTAAACTTGTCAAAGGGATTTATGAATAAGTAAAAAGATGCTCCATGGAATAAATAGGGAACCAATATCCAAAAGATGATGCTTCATAAATCATTTTGGCAAGCGATCTTCACTAATGCGGGCAAAACAGAATTTAGAACTATTATCTACATATGATGAGAATTAAGTAAAATTTAATGGGACCAAAGAACTTAAAAGAACCCCTCAAGCTAAAGCAGGAATAACATCATGAGTGTACAAATTTACAATGAGACATTATTTATTGCCTTAATTATGTGGTCCCATAAAATGCTCTACCGATGTGATGTGAAGGTTACAGTGAGCTTATATTTTCTTCTTCAAATAATCCGACTTACTCAGTATAAATGAGTATAACCGGCGAAGCACATGGTAAAAATAAAAGTGGAGTTGAAGCCTTTGATGTCTTGTAGCTTGAGTCCACTTCGGAAATAAACGCTGACTTACTGCTGTTAAGTAATGACATTAGGGCACATTATTTGACATGAATAATAAAAAATAATATGAAAAAAAAATTGAAATTTAGGGAAAACAATTCATAAGAAAACCACGGATGGGAAAATGCAACAAATGTTTTCTTAATGTAATTTTAAATGTTATGAGAAGACCTTACGATGAAATCTGCACACTTCGTCACCCCCCCCCCCCCACTCTCTCTCTCTCTC
>JAOWAZ010547204.1:0-14732 GCA_028565935.1 Goniobranchus fidelis
GCCATTGGCCCAAGCTCACTTTGATTAAATATTTTTTAATCATTCGAAGGGCTAATTCTAAAATTCCTTATGTTTGTGATGCGACTTTTCAACTCGCATCTTTATTTTCTGTCGCTTGGAATTTCATCATATTCTTTAAGCACGATTAAAGACGGTTAAAAACTTTTGACTTTTTATCCCTGAAAGTATATCGCTTTACATGCTTTTCCAATTTTGAAAGACGGTATTTTTTGGAGGAGGGAGAACAATCAGTTCAATTTTTTTTTGAATCTCGCCGTTTAAGGGATTAAAAATGTTTTTTTATTGATCTTGACAGAAAAAAATATTTTTCATCCTGTTTTTTTAGCATTTTATTGAAATTCGCAACTCACAGATTTTCTTAAATTTAGAAAATAAAATTAGTTTTGAGGGGCACGGTTTTTTCATGATTTCTGACATAATAAAGTCCCGATAGATATTGTTTCATGGACTTAAAGTTGTTTCGAACGCTGTCCGAATATGCCGGCGCTAAACTTTTTCTCTTGGCAAGTTTGTGTTTTTTCTAAAAAATAAAAATTTTTAAACAACAACCCCGTTTGCGGTAATTGGACACCAAGCACCGAAGGCACTTCAACTGAAAAAATGGGCAGGAATCTTGTATAGTCAAGTGCCGAACCGATTTTTTCATCTTTCGGAATAGCGCCGTTTTTAGTTCTACAAGAATCGTTGAAATACTTTTTTGAATCGCCAACCCCCTGTAAAAAATAATTAAAATGTTCAACAAATCAATCGTTTGCTTTTATTTATTCTTTATTCTGGTTTTTACGCTCTCATGCGATGACGGAAATCAGGAAGTTGCGGCGGACGAAGAGAGCAAAACGTCTATTCCCGACATGCAGATTACCCTGGGGGACGATGAGATAAAAAACGCCCGGGATTTGGTGGGGCTTGTCCCGCTTGTTGAACTTTACGAGAATAACGAAACCCTTAATTCGCTTTCGGGCAAAATCACCTATGCATGGTCGATTTACGCTTTGGAAGGCGGAAAATTGTACGATATTGGGGATGGCGACAATTTGGATATTTTGGGGCTTATCAGCATTCAAGACGGGGTTTTAAGATTTACCGTCCCCGATATAACGGAAACGGTTACGTATCGTTTAATGATCTCGATGTACTACAACGGGAGTTTGGCGGGTCGGGACACGATGCTCATTACTTTCAAACCGATGTCCGCCGAAACCGAGAACAGACCTCCAACCGTCAATGCGGGATTGGACCGGACGGTTGCGCCGAGCGAAAGGGTGAATCTGAGTGCGGTTGTCGATGATCCCGATATTGCCGCCAACAGAAATGAATTGGAGATTGTCAAAACGCTTTGGTATTCGGAAGACGGATTGAATATTTTCAACGCAGGAACGGTAAACGCCTATTTCTATGCACCGCAACTGAATGCGGGGGAAAGTGAGAGGAGATACGTAATAAGCATCGAGGTTGAAGATCGGGTGGGTCATAGAACCTCGGACAGCGTAATCGTTAACGTTGCCGAACCGGAATCCGAGCCAGGCGAAACTCCCGATACTTCGGCGATTTTGACGGCCAACGCCGGTTTTGCCCAAACGGTGAATTCAGGGGATCGGGTTCAGATCAGCGGCTCGGGTGAAAAAGGCTCGAATCCCGCCAATATCGTTTCTTACCTCTGGAGCAGCAATCCGGTGATATCCGAGGTGCAGGGGAAAAACACGGCTTCGTTCGAGTTTGCCGCTCCCGAAACCGATTCCCAAAGGGAATACGAAATCACTCTGAACATCGAAGATGCCAGCGGGGACAAGGCCGAGGACAGCATGTATCTGACGGTACTGCCGGCAGACAGTAGCGATGATACCGCCAACCTTCCCCCGGTTTCAAATCCGGGGACTTCCCAAACCGTTTCCTCCGGCGACATTGTCAGTTTGGACGGTTCTTCATCCCAGGATTCGGACGGTTCCATCGTTTCCTACCGATGGTCCAGCCAAGACGGTCTCCGATTGTACAACGACAACAAGAGTGAATCCGGGTTTGTGGCTCCCGATGTGGGGACGGCTACGCAATACTCGATTTCGCTCACGGTGGTTGACAACGCCGGAGCTTCCGACACCAATAGCGTCAGCATAACGGTTCAACCTCAATCCGGGGGACAACCCGCTCAAAACGAGGCACCGCACGTTTCTTTGAGGGTTTCGCCTTCCAAACAGTACTACCTCAAGGACAACCAAATCATGTTCCACGCCGAGGCGGAGGATGAGGATGGAACGGTCGCCTCGGTCAAATTTTACCTGAACGGACAAGTGGTTCACACCTCCACCGGCCTGCCTCACCAATACATATGGACGGCCACGGCAGGGAATCACAGCCTTAAGGCATCGGCTACGGACGATGACGGTGCGGAAACCCTGACGGAAGAAATTGCCTTGACGGTGAAGGACGATAATTCGGACAGCCAGAGCGGAAAATTGACCTTGGTCTCCGAATTTTTTCCCGATGTAGGCTGGAGAAGGGTTTTGCTGACTGTGCGCAACGATTCGCAGGAGGATATCGACATTGACGGAGGGCGGCTTATGTTTACCCTGCCATCCTCTTTGGGTTTTGTTTTCAATCCGGATACGATGAGCGACGTGTCTTGGCTGGGTGCCGAGGGCTGGGTTTCGCACGAAAAAGTCACGGGGAGCAACAAGGAATACGGCAAGGAATTGGCTTACTCAACCGAATCATGGTTGGACAAGACCTTAAGTCCCGGCCAGAGTTTTTCCGTCAGGTTGGGAACTTTCACCGGAACCTTTGACCAAGCGGAGTACGACACGTTTAAAGATACGTTGGCTTTCTACACCCAAGACGACATTCCCACCGAATACGCCGAGATCAAAATACAGGCCCCCTCCCAACCGGCCAACCTGAGCGATGAAAGCGTGCAAGTCCACGTCAAAAACACCTCCACCGGTGAGGTTTCCAAGGCTTTGCTGGCTTGGGGTGCGGAATACCGTGAAGTATCCTTGGATCACGGAACCCAATACGAGGTTTGGTTCGAAACGTTTTTTCAAAAAGTAAACGGCACGAATACCCGCTTCACGCCCAACCATTCCGTGGAAAATCGCCACCGGTTCACCGCCGACAAAAATTCGGTCGAAACCGTCAATTCGGTGAGTTACACGACTGCCGCCATTCAAGAGGCGGATATTACGCTTAAATTCGGCGATTCCCTTCCGAGTGAGGCCGGCTTGACGGTAACGTTCCAGCATCTTGCCTCGGAAATTTCCGGGAAAACTTTGAGCAATGTGCAACGAACCGATTCCGGCACCTTGGTGAAACTGGATTACGGCACCTATAAAATTCGGGTCAGCGACTATCGCGCGCCGGACGGTTCTGTCTACGTGGCGGACCTATCCGGTGATTTCGAGATCAACGGAAATGCGACGTTGAACATCCCTTTTTCCTCCCATGAATTCGGCCCGATTCCAGGCCTGCCCAGTTACCTCTCAATGGGAACCATCACCAGTTCTTCCTCCACCATCAACGATAAATTGCAGCAGGCCAAGCTGGAAGTGATTTTTAAATACGCCGGCCCGGGTGGAAACGGGGATCGGGGGTTGATTGTCGAACCCGTATTCACAGAAAGAACCATGCAACAGGCGAGGGCGATTGAAGATGTTCAAAACGACAGGATCGTGATGCCCATCATGGTGGTTTACACGGCCGAGGCAAGTGGCGGCGGTTGGGGCGAGAGGGACATTGTCGATTACGAAAATCTGGTGAAGCACAACATCAATCTGATAAAAATAGTCCGCACCCTCCAAGCCGGGAAAGACCAACAGCACCCAAAACCCGGCGGGATTATTATCAACGCCGATTTTCTGGGGGCTTTGCAACAGAGCGGCGAGGTTACTTCGCCCACCGGCAAATGGAAAGGGGGCAAATGGTACGGGGAACTGGAGATCGAAGCGACCGGGGAAACCCTACCCGCCTTGGCCGAAGGCAGGGAAGTGTTGGTCAACGATTCCCTCCGGGAAGCCGTTGAATACGTAATGGAAAACGACGATGCCGAATCCATCCCCATTCCCAATTTCGAAAACAACCTGTTTGGTTACCTGCAAATGCAGAACTACATTATCAGAGCCTACGGACCCGATCTTATTTTCGGCTGGCAGGAAAATTTGTGGTCGGTGGGAAGCTCGGATTGGGTTCATCGAAGATATTCTTCCGAAGAAAAATTAAAGGAGGAGGTTTCCTCGAAGGTTTCCAAGTTTTTATTGGAAGACACCGAACTTTACACCGGCATGTGGAAGCCCGATTTTATTACGTTCGACAAATACGAGAGGGATGGTTTCGGTTCCATAGGCAGAAGGGATTACGGCTACAACCACAACGATTGGCACAATTATCTGAAATACGTTAAGCACATCGGCGAGGATTTGGATTCACCCGTTGTTCTATGGCAGATTCCCGGAGGGCACATGCCGTTTGACGGAGACAATCACGGCCCGTTCGATATTGAAGAACACGGTGCATCTCCGGCTCAGTACTTGTTTGGGGAACCCAGATTGGCCATTACCGAAAGTCAAACCGATCCGATTTCGCTTCTGGAACCCGATTTTTTATCGCTGATCCTCGGGGGCGGCATCGAATCCAGAATCGATGAAATTTATGATGGCAGGGAAACCGTGGGTGAATATCTGAGGGAACCCGATCATCTTACCGGGGAAGCGTATGACTGGACCCAAAGCCACCTGCAAAGAGCCGTTGAATACGGGGTGGCCGCCATACTCTGGGGCGGCGGGGCAACCACCTCGGTAATCCCGTTGGACGGCAACACCGGGGACGACAACGGCTGGCTCAAAGCAAAAGTGAACGACTATTATCTGAACGGTCGTATCCCACTGCCAAAAAGAAACCAAGACATTACCCAACCCGATAACGACAATACACCTCCTTCCGTCAACGCAGGCAGCAACTTAACCGCGCTCGAAGGCGAAAGAGTGGAACTCAGCGGCCAGGCCAACGATGCGGACGGAAGCATCGTTTCAAAAACCTGGAGCACAGATTATCAGGGGTTGACCATCGTCAATCCCTATTCATTAACGGATGCCTACTTTATCGCTCCGGAGGTTGAGAGCGAAACGGATATAGATATCCAACTGTCCGCAACGGACAATTCAGGGGCAAGCGCAACCGATAAAATCACCGTTACCGTCCAAAATCAAGCCGTTGCCCCAACCAACCAAAATCCCGTTGCGGTGGCCGGCGAAGATCAATCGGTAAATTCCGGAAGAGTGGTCAGCCTGCAAGGAAGCCATTCGGATGAGGACGGCCAAGTGGTTGCCGTTGAGTGGAAAGCTTACAAGAGCTTGGATTTCAGCGATTCCAACATTGCCACCGAAATTCGACTGGACACCACCAGACTTGCCACTGAGGGAAGCGTCAGTTTTTCCGCGCCCTCCGTAACCTCTCCCACCAGGTATTACTTGGTTTATTCCGTAACGGACGACAAAGGCGCCACCGGCAACGACTCCCTTATTGTGAACGTGCTTCCGTCACCGACCTCCGTAAATCTTGCGCCCGTGGCCAATGCCGGGGCGGATGTTTCGGCTAAATCCCTTGAAACGGTAACCTTGATCGGTTCGGCAACGGATGACGGGAACAACCTCACTTACCTTTGGAGGTTATTGACTTCCAACTCCGGCATCACGTTGAACAATCCAAATTCCAGTACGGTTTCCTTCACGGCACCGCAAGTTCAGGGTTCCTCGCGGGAATACCAATTGGAACTCTTGGTAACGGACTCGGGCGGCTTGACCGATTCGGACCAGGTTGTCGTAACGGTTTCACCCGACAAAGCAAGTCAGGTTGCCCTAACCTCCGACCAACCTTTAGAACTGAGCGGAAATCCGGGAGACACTCAAACCATCGTCTTATCCGGCGGCTCGGGAACGGGCGGTTTTGTGGTTACGAGTTCATCCAACGACATTGTTACGCCTTCCGTCAGCGGCAATAATCTCAGCCTGACTTACGGAAATACGGTGGGAACCGCCCAAGTTACGGTTTATAAAGCGGCCGACGACGATTACTTTAAAAGCGAGGACTTGGTGTTCACGGTTACGAATAACGAGTTGCAGGTAATCGGCAACAACGGAGATTTTAAGGGCGAGGCCACCTGTAGCCCGGGCGGCTGTTGGACCATAGACTTCACCGTTACCAACATTTCCGGGGAGGACAAAAACATCGGTTTTGCGGATTTTGTCATTTACACCCCCATGCAAACCATAGCCCCGTGGTATTCAAGCACGGCCGTATCCTATCCCGAAACTTCCTCCACTGAAATTACGCATTCCATTGCCACCAATACCGAAAACGGGGTTGAGGTTTACGATCACAAAATAACCCTTGGCTTTGCCAGTAGCGCCGATACCGTTTTGGCGGACGGGGAAACCATGATTTTCAAAATGAGCCGCCCCGCCGGCGCAAATTACGAAAATACCTCGAATTACGGTTTGAGAAGCGTTACCCTCTCCCCGAATCCCGGCGGAGGAACCACGGGAGGCGGTACTAGCTCGGGGGGCACCGACACGGGATCCTCCTCAACGGGGGGAAGCTCTTCGGGCGGAACTTCCTCCGGCGGTTCAACCGGAGACTCTCAAAACGGAGGGCTGTACAGTTCGGAATACAAACTGCCGATTTTGGAAGATCCGGTGGCTCTCTACGTCAAGGACTGGGGTCAGTGCCTGCAGATGGGAACCGTTACCGATAACACGGACAAAACCACCGCTTTTCAGGAATCCAAGGTCAAGGCGATTTTCAAATACGCCGGAGACGGATTCGGGGATCGGGGACAATTGATAGACGCTCCCGGCGACACCACCAGCGCAACCTACAAAACGATTGAACAGGCAAGTGACATTAGTGACGACGTCATTCCGGTTATGGTGGTTTACACGGCGGAAGCAAGCTCGGGAGGGATCGGCGAAAGCGATATTCTGGACGAGGACGTTCTCCAAAAACACTACGTGAACCTGATTCGTTTGGTCAGCCAACTCAACATTCACGGAAAAGGCAGTGTTATCGTCAATCCGGATTTACTGGGCGAATGGTTGCTGAACAGCTATCGTGCGCCCAACCTGTTCATTCAGAACTACGGCACCGAAGGGAATTACACCTCCATCAAGGTCCGTGAAGTTCTGCAAAACGCCATGAACTACGAAAGTACCAACGATCTGTATTCGAATACTTACAATCAGGAAAACGTAGATGCCCCAACCGCCATCCCGGCCACCGTCACCAATGATATTCTGGGGTACGTGCAATCCATCAACTTTTTGATTCGCCATTACGGTCCCAACGTTACTTTTGGATGGCAACAAAACCTGTGGGCCGTGAGCAGTGCAAATTGGGTGCACAAACAGGATTACGTTGGCCGTCAGGGATTCTGGGAGCAAGTATCCATGCCGGCCGTTGCATTCCTCGATCAAATCAACGTTTTCGAAGGAGATCATACGCCGGATTTTCTGGTTTTCGACAAATACGAATTCGATGGTTTTGCCGGCGGTAAATCCGCCTATGCCTACAATTCGGGAGCATGGGAAAATTACCTCTTGTTCGTCAAACAGATTACCGATCATTTCCAAACCCCGGCCATGCTTTGGCAAATTCCGGGAGGGCACATGGCCCCCACGGACACGGACAGGAACGATTTGTGGATTCAAACGCATTCGGCTTCGGGAGGTCCATATTTTATGGGGGATGGCAGAATCGGCACCAATCTGGACAGTATCCATTCCAACGTACTTAACATAGCCCTCGACCCTTCCGTTTACGGTGTCAGCGATGTAAGAAGCCTGTTGAACCAGTTTCCGGACTTCAACTGGGGGCAAAACCGCCTGAGAAAAGCCGCCTACCACAATGTTTTTGCCATTCTCTGGGGAGGCGGGAATACCACGGGAGCCGTGCCGGGCATTGCCAGTTCGGGTGATGACGGGGGTTGGCTCAAATCAAAGGTAGCCAGTTACTATACAAACGGTTGCATGAAAATCAATGACGGGCCACCTTCGAGTTCCTCTTCTTCCGGATCCTCGAACCTGACTTTGACTCGAAACGACCAACTGAACACAAAATTGACGGGTTCGGAAAATTCAATGGACACGGAAGTGCTTCTTTTTGAGGTGGACCAAGGTCAATATGCCGAATCGACCGTTTATCGTTGGGGAGATTTTCTGACCGCATTGGACTTGATGCACCGCAAAGGCGTGGATGGCATTACCTTTTGGCTTGGGGATGCCGATGAAAACACATCCCAAGACGCAAAAATCACGCATGCCAAATACGCTTTGGTCAGCATTGCGGCTTTTATCGCGCAGAGCATGAAGGAAACCATCAAGTACAACGCCTGCGATGAAAATAACTGGGATACAGCCACTCACGGCGTTTATTCCATTACGGCCGCCTGCGGACAGCTTGGGCAAAAGTACAATGACTACGGGGAAGGCCACCATTTTTCCTGCCCGAGGGATCCCAAAATGGAAGTGTATGCAAGGACGCACGCCACTTGGTATGGTGCTCCGGCTCCGTTGTTTGCCACTACGGATCGGGTATTGAGGGCGGCGGAAATGGACAAGGCCTATTGGACTTATTCCGGCTGGTGCGGAAATCCACCCTACACCACGGTGCCCGGTTACGAACTCAGTACCGATCCCCCTTTCGCCAGAGCCGAATGCCATGTTTACATGGGACAAAAAGCGGGATCTTTCGTAAAAGACCACTTTACCGAATCCTTGTCCGTGGAAGGTTGCGGTTGGTGGGGCCGGGGCGTGATTCAAACCACCGGCAGAAGAAATTTCGGTACCTTGAACCATTTTCTGGGAAGGAGCCACCTTCGGGACGATGAAAGCTTGATTGCCAGCCACCCCACGCCGGCGGAAATTCTCTACCCCGGATTGGATTTTTGTTCCGATCCCGAGGTCATTTGCAGCAGTCAGAAAAACCCCGAGCTTAAATGGATAGCCGGACTTTTCTACTGGATGACCTCCGTCCAGGGCTTCGATGAAGCCCGTTGGAATTGGGACTTCAAGACCAAGTTGAAGGAATACGTGGACAACGGCCTCCAAGATGGTGATAACGCTTTTATCGATGCGGTTTCCGCCATCGTCAACCGAGGTTGCCCCGTACCCGGCTCATGCGCCTCCGGAGCCGTGGATGGGCTTTCGGACAGACGCGAGAACTTTCACAAAGTGCTGGATGCTTTTGACATCGAAAACTTCTGAGAGTTTTACAAGCCTCCCCGCCTTTTGAACCCCTCGTTTCACACTCTCTGAAATACTTCCCGCCACGCTTTTTTCCGGGTTCACTTCCGGCAACCCGTTTGGCGGCGGGGAAGTTTTGAGGATTAAATCCTCTCTTCCCTTTTCCTAGCTATAATTTTTCAGTAAATTGACCGCTTTTAAGTTTATTGGAAGCAATCCGTACTTTTCCATGGAAATACTTGATGATTTTAGTTCCCTTCCACAATGGGGACAGCTTGCCTTGATGGTTTTTTCCGCCTTGTTTCTTTTTTTTATCGGCTTTAAATGCGGTAAATTTTTCAAGGGCATCGGAAATCGCCAAGAGAAGCGAAACTTGCTTTTCGAACAACAATCGTTTCAGAAGAATCTCAAGAAAATATACGAGGGCGAAAACAAAAAGCTTTCCGAAGATCATCAACATTCTTTGGGAAAGATAGAGTTGTTAGAGAAAAGGTTGGAAGACTATCGCAGAAAAATTTCCGGAATGGGGATACTGAGTTTCAGCGGCAACCAGAAAAGGGCGGATATTTTGTATTCCTTGCTTTTGGAAAACGAAGCATTGGAACAGTTGCTCTATGCGCAAGGGGATTCCATGCTGGCACAACAGAAGAAGCACTTGGAGGAAAAATTGATGGATATCCGCAAGCGGCAAAGATTGATGGCCGAAATTTTCAACGATCAAACCATCAAAAGTTACATTTCCGATATTTTGCAGGAGAGAAAACCCGCCGAAAACGTTCAGGCGGACAATTTGCATTCCAATCCGATGAAAAACGCGATTGCCGGTGATCAAAACACGGGCATCCCCGAAAAATACGAATAGCTTTTTTTACATCGCTTTGCGCCGACCTTAAAAATTATCAAACAATGCGAAGAAGCGTGCTGGTTTTGAATTGCGGGAGTTCTTCCGTGAAATTTTCCGTGTTTGACGGCCAAGAAAATGTGCTTATTGAAGGAATGGTGCAAAATATCGGGCAAAAGGACTCGGCTTATCGATACCGTTGCGAGGGGAAAAAGTTCGAACGCAAAAAAACGATTGGCACCAACGAAGAGGCGTTGGAGTGGGTTTTTGATATTTTGGAAGTCCAAGGCTTTTTGGAGCACCCAAAGAATTTACGGGTAGGCCACCGTGTGGTCCATGGAGGGGATATTTACCCAGCCTCGGTTCCCTTGGATGCCGAGGTCAAAGAGAATATTGCCCGATTATCGGAAATGGCTCCTTTGCACAATCCGCTGAATCTGGAAGGAATCGAAATTTGCGAAAAGAAACTCAAAGGCGTTGTGCAAATCGCCGTTTTTGACACTTCTTTTCACCAAACCATTCCCGAGGAAAACTATCTCTACGCCATCCCAAAGGATTTTTTCACGAATCACAAAGTACGTAAATACGGATTTCACGGAATATCCCACCACTATTTGAAAGACGAGGCGGCAAGAATACTGAAAAAAAAACCCGAAGAGGTTAATCTGGTTACCTGCCACCTGGGCAACGGGTGTAGCCTGTGCGCCATCAAACGGGGAAAATCGTTTGACACCAGCATGGGCTTTACCCCCTTGGACGGGCTGATTATGGGTACCCGGTCCGGAAGCCTGGATGCGGGTGTGGTTCTGTATCTTTCACAGGCGTTGGGTTTGGGCGGTCGTCAAATTGCCGATATTCTGAACAAACGCTCCGGGTTGCTGGCGTTGTCCGGATCCTCCGCGGACATGAGGGAAATTGAAAGCGAGGCGGCCCAAGGAAATTCAGCCGCTGAACTGGCCTTCAAAAAGTTTTGCGACGCCGTCAGAAAATTTCTCGGCGGATACCTTTTTTCCTTGGAAGAGGTGGATGGCATTGTTTTTTCGGGCGGCATTGGCGAAAACTCGCCAAAAGTCCGTGAACAAATTTGCGGTGGGCTCCAGGCTTTTGGCATTGAACTGAATGCGTCCGAGAATCTTCGGAAACCCTTGCGTGGCGAAATCGGCACTTGTAACGGAGGGAAGGGGAAAATCCTGGTTATTCCCGCCAACGAAGAGTTGATGATCGCCAGAGAGGTCGGTAAATATTCGTAACCCCGGAAGTCAGATTTATTTCAAGCCGAATCCCACGCACCAAGGCAACTTACGATTTTTCATTCCGAAACGAGTAACGGAAATTCCCATGAATCTTTTCATCACCATTCTGGCGGTTTTATTAATAGCCGACGCTTTGCTAAGCTGGGCAAACATGGACAAGGTTCAGCCCTTCATAAAAAAGTACCTGCCCAATGTTGATATTCACGGGATTCTTTTATTTGAAGGAATCCTGGGATTCGTTGTACTGGCACTGAAATACTTTACGGGAACACTGATTTAAGAATTGGCCATCCTGATCCAATTCCCCTTCAACGCCAAAAATTCATGCAGATTATTACTTTTGCTTCGAACAAAATTGAAAAGAATACCTTGGGACATTTTCCCGAGATACAGCACCTTGCTGATTTGGCGAAGATTTTAAAGTTCGAGGTCAATTTTCAGAAATTCAAGGCTAAAGCATCTTTTCTGAGTCCCCGCAAAAGAGACCTCACCGAAATGGAATTCACGGCGGATCAAAAAGCCCACTCCGCCATCGAGATGACCAACAAGGTCAAAAACAACGAAAATTCCATTCTTTGTCTGGACGTTCCCAACCCAAGCCAAAAAACCCTGTTTTTGATCATGGCTCATCACCTGATCAAAAGTAGCAACCGCGTTTTCATCTCGGGAATCGAAAAAATCGAGGTGGAAAGATTGAAGATGATTCCCGATCTAGTTTTCAAAAAGGCTCCCAAATACGAGGAAAAAAGAGAGCTTTACGACTATTTGGAAGAAAGAATCAGCCGAAGCATTTTTATGAAGTTGTTGGCAAAAACGGTTGTGGATTGTCCTTTTATCCCCGATCAGGCGAGAAAGAAAGCCAATTTGTTGATCTCGTATCCCGAAAAGCTCGGCGAAATCATTAAGGACAAAGTTTTTCTGTACAACAGCTTTTGCATTTTTGACGCTTACAAACGTTACGAGGGATTCGCCAATGAATTGGTTGATTTGATGCTCAATGATCGCAACGAAGAGAGAAAGTTTTTTTCAAACATCTGCAAATTCCTTTTTCATCAATGCAGCATGGAGTATTTGAAAACAGAACTTTCGGCGGCGGTCAGATTCGAAGATTCCAGAACCATCTCGGAAATAACCAGCGAAGAGGATATTTTCAACAACGCCCTGCTCTATCAATACGATATTCCGCCCAATCACATAGATCGCAGGAACTTTCCCCTCGTGCTCAATAACATGCTGGTGCGGACCCGAATGAAATTCGACTGCATCACAGCCAAAAAACTCAATTTCCTGACCCGCAAGGATCCGGGCGAACATAAATTTTGGAACCAGAGATTCGGCTTTTTCAACTCAATTTTGGAAAACCAGGTGGACGACAACAACGATCAGGCCCAAGTTGCCAACACCACCAAACAGGAACTTATCAGGGAATTTTACAATTGGTACGTTTTTCTAAGGCAACCGGGTTCTTTATCCTTCAGCTCGGCAAACGCTTCCGAAAGCACCAAAAACCTGGCGACACAGTATGAAAAATTGGTCGAGTCAAAAAGCTTCGGCAAATTGAAGCTGATTCACGAAAGTTTTTGCGACCTGAAGAAAAACAAGGAAACCAATATTCTGGTCATGTTACAGCGATTTAGCCTGACCAATTCCGAATTAAACCAAATGATTTTGGGGGTCGCCGAGGAAATCAGCCCTTTTATGGCCATCTTTAAGCAGATCAGGGAAAACCTGCACAAGCATCTGATGGATAAATCCTCGGCCAACTTCAAGCGGAACATAGACCGCTTTTTTAATTCAAATATACTGACCCTCGCCAATTATCTTTATTTGCTTTATTCCGAGCAGGAAGTTCCTTTGGAGCATAAAGCCATTTACAAGGGTGGAAAAAGGCAACTCGGGATCTATTTCTCGAAGAACATCGATGAACCTGTTCAGGAAAAAAGCAAACAGGATTCCCAATACATCAATCTGGTTACGGTTGATCCCCGTTTCAAATACAGTCCCGGGCAAATCAACCGCGATTTGATTTTTTCGTCCTACAACGCCTTTATCCGTGCCAATGTCGAAAAAAACCTGAACAGCTACACGTTCAAGCGCGTTGACCTCCTTTTCAAAAATCACGGGGACAACCTGTTTTACTATCTGTACTCCCAGTTTTTGTTTAACGGGGAATTGATACTCGGGTATCATGATTTTTACGATGTATTGTTGAAAATCAGATTCACCTCCAAAAAGCAGCTCATCAAATTCGGCTACAATCCAAATCACATTGATACTTTTAACTGGTTGAAGGATCAATATTACAATATCGACATCGATCCTTTTGACGGAAAGAGTGACGGCGAGATGATAGCATCCCTGCGGGTGGAAATTTTTGAAAACAAGGATAAGTACATCGAATATTTCAACGATCTCAAACTGGCTTCCAAAAAGGCCTTGACCACCGATTTGGAATGGATTGCCGAGATTATCGGGGATTACAACAACAACGGTTTTTACAACTTGTTTTCGTACCGCTTTTTGGAAAAAATAAAGGACAATCCCTTTGTAAACAACCTTTGGAACTACATTACCGAGTTCTTTTACGAACGCATAAGAGATTTCCAGAACTTCAGCAACGTGAAAGTCTTCTACGGAAATGAATTTGCCTTCCTGAATATTTTTGACACGGAAAGAACCATAGAAATCAATTACGAGAACCTAAACGTGCAGTTGGTGTATGTCCCCAACATTAAGGTTTCTTCTTTGAATTCGCTGAGTTACGAGTTCAGAAAGTTTTTCAACCGACTGAAAAACAGCACCGGCATCGATTCGGGAATCAGGCAATTGGAAAGAATCTACAAAGTGATTTTGAATCACCAGCGAAGGTGGGTCAAAATGCAGCAAACCTGCGCCTTTTTGCTCAACTACTTAATCGTGGAAAAGGCCATAAATTTTTATCACCGCCAAAAGGACATCAACATCCGGATGTTGGTCAAAGAATACAAGGATCGCCAAAAGCACTTTGTTTGCGGTCACAATAAAATGTTTGATCGGATCGAATTCAAGCTTTTATTCAACAAATTCGATTATAAAGATCGTTCTTCGCTAATTACCCTGCCCAGTTTGAATGATCAGCTGATTAATTTGAGGGACTTGGAAAAGCAGTGCAAATATTACTCAAACCTTTTTCAGTTGGTGAACCATTTCATGTCCATGTTGCCCCATGTTCGTTACGCGCCCAGAGTGATCAAACTTTTCCGCAGCAATTTGAAGGATTTAACCATTGAATTGAGCAAGGACCTCATCGAGATCAATATTCCGGAACTGGAAAACATCGAACGCCTTTGCATGAGGCTGAGAAACATGTTTTTCAAAATATCGGGGGAAGAGGCGAATTTTCCCATCAAGGCGAGG
>JAOWAZ010547205.1:0-10013 GCA_028565935.1 Goniobranchus fidelis
AGCCATGGCCAAAGATACATTCCAAAAAATGAAATCAATACTGACAAACAGAAACATAGGAATGAATACCAAAATAAAGAAGCTAGAAGCAGTAGAGATGTGGTTTATCAGAAGAATGATGAGGAGGATATCATGGATCGAGAAAAGATCCAGAAGTGCCAAGTCTTACGGAAAATCCGTAATTATTACTGAAATTCAAAGGTTATTACGGAACTACGGATACCTCGCTCAAATTACGGATTTTCTATATCAGCGGTGTCTCCCCCGTATTTTTGTATTTGCCGTTTGCAATTTTTTCCGAGACAACCGTGCATTTTTTTCCCTACGGTTCCCCCGTGCGCTGGGCTCAAGCTAGGCCTTGTGTGTAGCTAGCCTACAGAGATTCGTTACGCGGCTAGGCCAAAGAGGGGTGGAGAAAGCACACGGCGCGAGTCGATAGCTAGGCTTAGCCCTAGGCTATCAGATTAAAATCTGATGGCCTAGCCCTAGCCCTATCGACTCGCGCCGTTTGCCTCGGCTAGGCGTAGTCTTGCCCCACTGGAAGCCAAAGTCAAACAATATAGGCCTACTGTGATAGGCCTACGGAATTCGAATTTTTTGCTTGGCTGTGAGGCCCTAATAGGCCTACGCATGGCATTGTTTACATCCGGGCGACATCCGGGCTTCGCCATTTCTCATCTACTACACATGGTTGCTTCACCGGTCAAAGCGCAAGTCGCGAAAATTCAGATATCTACATTTCTTCAAGTTGTTTTCAAAATTTTGTTCATTTTTTTATTTTAACGTTTATTGTGTTTATTTCCTGTGGACGATGAAGCGTTCATTAAATGCTGACCAAGCTTCAGGTTCGAAGAAGGCCCGATGTTTACAGACCTATAGGTCTAGCTACAAAGAGGAATGGCCTTGCTTTGGCCCCAGCTCAAAAGGTGCAGGTTTTGCCTTTTGCTCGACCTGCAGATGCGATATTAACATCGCTCATGCAGGGAGAGACGATTGCAGGAGGCATATCATGTCTAAGAAACATGCAGAGTACACCAGGTTAGAGAGCCACAAGCCTGCATCTATTTCTGCCTTTTTTAGCACCAAGGACACAGCCACTCTTCAAAAGACCACACGTGCCGAGGCAGGCCTAGTTGACTTAATTGTAAAGCACAATTTGCCTATTTCTGTGGCGGATGATTTTTCTAAATTTATAAACATGTCTTTCTCGGACTCTGAAGTGGGGAAAAAGTTTGCTTGTGGAAGAACAAAAGCCACCGCAATCATCAACCACCTAGCTTCTGATGTGCAGACATGCCTCGCAGAACGTATGAAAACTCAAGCCTTCACTATTTCTACTGATGGATCAAACGACTCTTCTTCCAAACTGTTTCCGGTGGTCGTAAGGATGTACGACAATGATATTGGCGAAGTGCGATCTGATGTTTTGTCCGTTCCAGAATGCAAAGAGGCAGCAACAGGTAAGTCTAGACTTACTTAGTTCATTTTCTCAATACTTCGTTTCATTATAAAATGCTCTTGTTCAAACCAACTTCCTTACTTAATTGTGGCATAAATTTTATTTTGTTAACAATCACTGTAATTAATTTAAATGTAGTCTAGATAGATCTAGATCTATAATAAAGGGGAAGGATTTCTGAATGGCCGGTGCTACTCGCACAGGGTCGGGTGGGAACTGTTTTGGTGGTTGCACGAAATTGGGTGGCTATAATGTGTGAATTAAAAATGTTGAAAAAAGAGAGAGAGAGAGAGAGAGAGAGAGAGAGAGAGAGAGAGCCAGGCAATGATTTCATGGCAATGTGGCTGTTGAGTTTACATGTCTTTGTATATTCTTCTTTTTCTTCCGATCTTGTCACAGCTTTAAAAAATTGAAAATTTACATGACAGTATTGTCTGATGAAGGGTTAGACCCGAAACATCACGTATCCTGTCTCGTCTTAACGGTTGAGTTTTACTATTTTGTGTATTTTACCATTATTCCACAATATTAAATACTGTCTCAGGATTTTTAATGCCTTTCTTTTCCATATTTGTCGTAGAATTTGAAGTCTTTTTACATTTCAAGAGTGTTAACAGTTTTTTGTGTGGCATTGTTTTCCCACAGGCTTGAATATTTTCAAAGTTGTTGATGCTGAGTTAAAATCACATAACATTCCTTGGAGCAACTGCATAGGGATTGGCAGTGACAATGCAAACGTGATGGCAGGAAAAAAGAATGGTTTCATTGCCCATGTTCAGGGTCAGCATCAGTCAGCTTGTTTGGTCGGATGTGTTTGTCACCTCATTCATATAGCGGCCGAAAAAGGTATTTGTAGTCTACTTTGAATTTGTTAACGATTAAATACTGGTCAGTTTATTTGGCAAAGATATAGCTGTTAGCATGAGTAAATTTGGTTTTGTGTCAA
Organism: Goniobranchus fidelis; assembly: GCA_028565935.1. NCBI lineage: Eukaryota > Metazoa > Mollusca > Gastropoda > Nudibranchia > Chromodorididae > Goniobranchus > Goniobranchus fidelis. Next base: position 2,406 of record JAOWAZ010547205.1, read on the forward strand.
AATACTATTACAAGGTATATTTGGTATACTTTGATTATATCTCTGGTTATAGATTATAAATGCTGGTCACTTTCTTTCTCTGATAGAGAATTGTTGTGTTAATTTGGATTGTTATCTTAAAAGTCTGCACAAAATTGTTTTTTAATATGGCTTGGATATCTCCAAGACTGTTTTTTATTTAAATTCACAGGTTGTTCTCTATGCCTATATTATTCTTTTAATTTGTTTATTTTTTTCCTTGACCTTGCTTTTTCAGGTGCTAGTGCTCTTCCTTTCATGATTGACAGCAAGTTGACTGACATATATTATTACTTAGACAAAAGTTCAAAACGGCTTATGAATCTTGAGAAGTTTCAGGAGCTCAATTCTGTGGAACAAAGAAAAATTTTCAAGCATGTTCCAACTAGATGGCTTAGTGTTGGTCGCTGTATTGGTCGGCTCCTGGAAAATTGGGATGCACTCAGAGACTTCTTTGAGGAGGAAGCTCATCACACCAAGACAGATCGTGTAGTCTCCCTCAAGAACTTTTTGAGAAGTAGGACGAACCAGCTGTATTGTCTTTACCTGGAGCACATTATTTCAGTTTTTGATAAAATAAATACTAGATTACAAACTGATGCACCTCAGATTCAGCATCTTCATAGATACTTGACTGGACTATTTAAGGACCTTTTAGTTCAATTTGTGAAACCAGGCGCAATAATGAACAGCCCATCAGTTTTGGATGTTGATTTCACTCGGCCTGAGAACAGAAAGGAGGATGAAGAGGTGATGATAGGGGAGAAGGCAAGACAGTTTATTGGGAGCCAGAAGCTGAAAAAGGAGAGAGTTGCTGAGTTCTACGCCAATGTAAAGCTCTTTCTTCAGACCTCCTGCATCTACCTGAAACAGAAACTGCCCTTTGACCTTGAAGTTATTCAAAGAGCACAGGTGAGTTTAGTAGCATCAACTTGGTTTCTTTCTGAAAATTTTTGTAATCATCTCATTTGATTTCTTTGTCCAGTTTCTAGGCTATCACTTTCAACTTTTTCATTTATTCATTCTTTCTTTTATCTCTTTTTGTTTTGCTATCAATTTTTCTGCTGTGATTATTTTGCTGCCTGCAATCTCCTTTTATCTATGGTCCCATACATCAATGTTTGGCAGTCTATTGGATCATTTAGATGACTAGTTTTGTTTTTCTTTTTTTTTTTCTGATAAAATTAAGTCTTAGTTAACTCCACAGGCTAGTTGTTTTTCCTTTAGACTGTATGTGATTTAGATACCCTTCTAATGATCAAAGTCTTTGTTTAAACTTAATTCTTCTTTCTTTAGTTTCTTTGATTCTTATAGAGTATATTTAAATGATGTTCAAGATTTTTATTTTGTATTGCAAGATCCATCAGTAAATGGAAAAATGTTTAATTTTTGAAGTTCTTTATTCCTCTCTTTAATAGCCTCATGCTCTCACATTGCCTATAGTTGAGTCAATAATTTTTTAGTAATAGTGGATTTAGTATGCAACCTAACTGTAGGCCAACTTCTTAGTGAATCACTTTTAATATAATTATTATCCACATTAACTTAAGCCATTTTCAAATTATAATTTCATTTGTGATTAGTGATTAGGATGTAGAACTTATGATTAAATGATTGTGATTTTCTACCTTATACAATTGATTTTCTTCCATTTGGATCTGTTATAATTCAATTTTTATTCTTTCATGTTGGTCAATACTTGAATCATACCTATTTCAATTATTGAATTGCAGGTGGCCGATCCCAATCTGAATGTAGCAAGCAAGATTGGGGACCTAAGATATTTCTTGGACAAGTTCCTCATTCTGAAATTCAACTGCACTGCTGATGAATTGGAAGCAGAATTTTTAGATTATCAGTGCACAGATGTACTGGAGTATAAGCAAGACAGGGTTGATCACTGGTGGGCCAGGATTGGAGAAATAGTGGATGTTAGTGGTCAGCCCCATTTCAAGCATCTGTCAAAGTTTATGCTAGGCATCCTCACATTGCCACATTCCAGTGCCCACTGTGAACGGATCTTTTCTATGTTTCGAAAGAACAGGACAGACTTTAGGGCCTCTTTGCAGCACAAAACAATGCAAAGCTTGATGGTCCTAAAGTCAAGACCTGCAAACAGGGTCTACTCTGATGAGCAGCTCAAGGCCATCAAAGGATCCTGTTCCAGGGCCCTTGGCCATTAAAATTAAGAGTGAATTTTGTAAATAGTGTATATATTCATTTGTAAATAGGTGAGTACACTGCTTTATTTTCATTTAATCTGTAGTTTAAACTGTTTACCTTCTTTTTGGTTATGGGAAGATTTATGTCATTTCAATGTTTTTAATAATTTTTTTACGTTTTTACGCATAATTACTGAAAATTGTCCCTGATTGCTGATAACATTACTGATTCCTGTTTCTTGGGCTTGGCAACTCTGATGTAACGGCCCAAGTGACAAATGGGAGAGATTGACTAGGTCTCCTGAAAATCCATGAGTCTGTCAGTGCATCGTTATTGCATGCGCAACCATGAATAATGTCGGACGTGTTCAGTTTTCGATCTGGACAGTTGTTGAGTGATAGTACAAAGTTTAGTAACTTCTTAAAGGACAAAAACTTATTAATAAACCTTTCTAATTTCATTTGTGACTGTGATGCAAATTTTAAATACACAAAGGATAAAGCTTATTCTGAGGGATTTTGTTGGAGGTATTCGTCGCACAAGTGCCGTAAAAAATATCTGAACGAAGCACGGCTTGGTTTCTCAGTCAAAACTTTCTATCAGGAAATTGTGAAACTCACTTTATTTCTGGGCTAATGACTACCCAAACCAACTGTGTGCACGGGAAGCAAAAATCAGCACTCAGATAATCGTAGATTGGAATAATTTTTGTAGGGTTATTTGTATAAAGCTTTTAGAAAGTAGTGATTCATCAGTGATAGGGGGACCAGGGGCAGTAGTGGAAATAGATGAGTCAAAGTTTGGGAAAAGAAAATATCATAAAGGGAAGCGGGTTGATGGAGTGTGGGTTTTTGGGGGGAATAGCTGTACAAGAAGAGCTTTTTTGTAGTGGTAGAACATAAGTCAGCCAACACTTTAGTTCCATTAGTAGAAAAGTACATAAATAAGGGGTCAATTATAGTTTTAGATTGTTGGCAGGGGTATGCTAGGTTAGGGGAATTAGGTTATGTGCACCAAACTGTGAACCACGGTAAAAATTTTAAAGACCCCGACACCAGTGCTCACACTAACCACATCGAGACAACATGGCACCAGTTAAAATCTGTTAAGTACAGATATTGCATGAATATGATGAGTTCATATTTCACAGAATTCATTTTCCGGCATAAATTCTTCCAAAGCGACAATCCATTCTCCACTTTCATTAAAGAGGGAATCAATAAAACATATACCCAGGAGAGGGCATATAAGGAAGTGAGATACAAGAGAGCGGTGGTGGCTGCTAATAGACTGCCACTCCAAACGGTCACTTCTAACCATAGAGTTAGAGGAAGTAGGAGAAGGCCCAAGGGGCATGATCTCCATGCAGAAAGGAAAGTGAGAGCCCAGCCCAACTTTATGGCAAGGTTTGAACCTCAAGTTTCTTTTCTAGCTTACAGTGTCGTTTTGATTTTGAGCTTTGTTGTTGATTGATGTCAAGATGGTTCACACGTGCTGTGTTTACAACTGTCATTACAGAATTGTAAAAGGCAGCAAACTCTCATTTCATCTGTATGTATTGCATAATTAATTATGCTTAAGATTTGATACAGATCAACTATCGGTTTTGAGTTGATAGACACTGTTTTCCGATGTGAAATTTGTCAACTGATGGGCCTAAATCGCCGGCTAAATCTACGGTTACTGTTACTGTTAGTGTTACCACCATGGCCATCTAATATTATCTTCGTAGTTCTAGGCCTAGTGAGTGCTTTACTAGATTCCACTAGCTGGACTTCTATGACTATAAACTAGGCTACATCCATGAGACTAAGCCAAGAATCTAGATTCAAGACATTAGAATCCAGAATCGATCAGTTTTGTAGCTGCTAGATAGGCTATCCCATTCAAATCTAGCTAGGGCTAGGGTACAGGTACAAGTACAGTACAGGCACAGGAGTACCTAACAGGGAACTTGGTTCTGTCTTGGTTTGTCTCTTTTAGTGGACAGCTATGGCGATTTAGGCCCCTTTATTATCAATCAAGGTTCTCGTTTACTCCTAGGACACCTTCTTTAATTTTAATGTCTGTAGTTTCATTGAATGACCTACATTAAGTTAACACTGATCTTAATTGGATGTAGATTGTAGATACTTTGCCTCTAAAATGTGGCTGAATGTAGTTCGACGCACCTGCCTGATTGGCTTCCCGACTGACAACATCGCATTACTAAAATTAGCAGCAAATCAGGTACGTGCATCGTTCTACTATTAGCCGCAGGCATCTGTAGACCTCATTTATAGAGGTCAAGATCATCTTTTAAAATCTTTGTCATAGATCTGAAATCACTGAAGAAGGGCCTATTTAGATTTTGATTTATCCAAGGTTATCAGCTTGTTAAGCGTAATAATATCTGATATCAAATAGCATGTTTTTTGTCATGGTATAAAGGACAATTTATCAAGTCCACGAGCGTGATTGGCTGTATATAAGTTAAATTAATGTATTATTTGTAAGAATGATATGATATGTAGTTTAAAATAAGAATAAAGATGAAAGTATTTTTAGCTTAAGATCTAGATTTCTTGAAAGCGTAAAAATAAAAAGAAAGTCTTTAACTCTAGCTCTAGTTGAATGCATACTCTAGTGATGTTGTGATAATGTAATACTAACACTGATTTCCCCCTCTTTTTTGTGTACAGCTTTCCTTCCAAAGAGAAAGGTAGAGAGAAATATGATGCCTGGTTGAGAGCAGTGAACAGGCAAACTGAGAGTGGGTGTTATGGGAGCCATAAGGTATTCATGATAAAATATGTAGCAAGCATTTCACAGACACAAGCTATAAAGAACACACAGATAATCGAATGTTGAGAGATGATGCCATTCCATCAATCTTCCCCCACCAATTCCACATCTTCAGAAAGCTGCATGCACTTCACGACCCCCACCAAAAAAAAAGAAATGTAGATGAACCTGAAAAAAATATGACTGAACTAAGAAATCTACATATGATTCATGATCATTGTTACTGTTATGCTTCAAAGGAAGAACATATTCGATTATTGCATGAAAAAATAATTCATCTTGAAAGAGCGTTAGAAGACAGTCGAGCAGAGAACAAACTTCTGAAAGAAAAACTAAAACGCAGGGTTGCAAAGAATAATAACTTAATTCAACAATTGGAGGATAAAAAATTAATAAGTGTCGAAGCAGCTGATCTTCTTCATTGAAACTTCAATGATGAAGAACTCACAATTATAAACAATGAGCTGGAAGCCACCAATAAATCAGCTAAAAATCACCATTACTCAAAAGCAGTGAAAGAATTTGCGGTGACACTTCACTTTTACAGCCCAAAGTCATACGATTATTTAAGAGGCTTTTTGCATCTTCCTTATTCCTCCATGATTCGGAGATGGGCTGCGTCAATTGATTGCGAACCAGGTTTCCTCTCAGATGTTCTGAGCAAATTAAGTGATGACCTTATCAGGAATGCTAACATGAGATATGTTTGTGTGATGTTTGATGCTATGTCTATCAAAAAGGAGTGCGTGTATGATACAAAAACAGGCTCATATGCTGGAGGTGTCAATTTCAGACAGTGTATGGAGTCCAAAAGTGAAATGGCTACAGAAGCGCTATTTTTCATGGTATTTGGGATAAAAGGAGGCTGGAAAATGCCGTTTGGATATTTCCTTGGAAAAGCTGGAGGTGAGATGCAGGCACAACTGGTGAGGCAAGCAGTCTAACTTCTCTACGATAAAGTATTTAATGTTGTAAGCGTGACGTGTGATGGTTCTTACGCAAACCTGAGCACTGCAAAATTGCTTGGATGTTCACTTGATGTGAATTCTCTTAAGTCAAGTTTCAGTCATCCAGAGGACCCAAGCAGAGATATATTTTTTTCCTATTTGATGCATGTCATTTACTGAAGTGTGTTCGGAACTGTCTAAGAGACCTGAAAGTTCTAAAACACAAGGGACAAGAAATCAGATGGAAATACATTGCTGAGTTGCATAATGTTCAACAGACTGATGATTTACACCTTGCAAACAAAATCACATGTAAATTTTTCTAAATCAAAGATGAATGTGAGACTGGCTGCGCAAACTCTCAGCAGTTCGGTAGATGACGCTACTGACTTCCTTCGAGTGGAAGAAGGCCACTCCAACTTTGAAAAGAGTGAAGCCACTACAGAGTTCATTAGGAAAATCGACATGTTATTTGACATATGCAATTCCAAGACCCCCTTGTCAAAGGATCAAAGTCAAAAATAGATTGTGGTTCTTGAACTCAAAGCACTTCAGTTTCAAGATCTATGTGCTTACATTAAAGACCTTGCAGATGCAGACGGTCAACCTATGGTTCTTGGTAGGCGCAAAACACCATTTATTGGGTTCATCATATCAACTCTGTCAGTGTGTGCAATTAGCAAAAACTTGCTTCTTCGACCAGAGCAGCCATTTTCGTACATCCTGACCATACGGTTTTCCCAAGACAACTTGGAAAGCCTCTTCAGCCGACTGAGACAAAAGGGGGGTTGGAACAACAATCCGAATGCACTACAGTTGAAATGGTCCCTGAGACGCCTCCTCATGCACAACAGTGTCACAGCTTCCCCTCGTGCAAACTGTGTAGAAGTGGAAGATGCAACATCAGTCATTCGTCGAGATCCACCGCTTTCCAAAGAGGCAACCAAAGTTACGAATGGTTACTTCAACCTCATCTCGACAACATCTGTCTATCACCACAAAGCCCTCTTCTACATTACTGGTTTTATTTGCCACAGGATTTGTAGTTTAATCAGCTGTGTCCCATGTGCTACTCAGCTGTTCACCCTCGCTGCAGAAATACCCAACCTGAGAGAAAACAACTCTTCAGCATTTGTGCGTAGAAAGGATAAAAGGGGGATTGATTGCTTCAAATGATTTCTTCATCATAATTTCAGCTGCTGACAAACTCAGGCGAACAATCCTGTCCAGCTCCAAGCCCATCACGGCTGTAGAAAAAAAATCAGCAAATACAGACTAAAGTGTTGGAAAGTGTACGTGACAAAGTGTTTTCGACATTGTCAGGACATTTCTTGGAAAGTTCATACCTATCGTACAGAGAGGATCATGGTGTTCAATTGATCAAGGCAGCTGTGTCCTATTTGTCACAATGCTGATGAAACACAATGCAAAAACCCTTACCAACCGGCACGTGCCGGACCAACCACCCATGAGACACCACCTAACCAGTACAACAATATTATTTCTGCACCAATAGAGGTATGATTTGTATTCTCGTATCACTGTAATTGGTCAACCATTTCTCCAAACACTGTATCTGTTCTGAAGTGTGTAATAATGTCTGTGTAAAGTGTTTGTCATCCTATGGTTCATCTCCCTCCCCCTCGCCTCTCTCTCTCTCTCTCTCTCTCTCTCTCTCTCTCTCTCTCTCTCTCTC
>JAOWAZ010547316.1:0-10012 GCA_028565935.1 Goniobranchus fidelis
AGAGAGAGAGAGAGAGAGAGAGAGAGAGAGAGAGAGAGAGAGAGAGAGAGAGAGAGAGAGAGAGAGAGAGTATGAGTGTGTTTTAGACTACCAACCTTTTGGGCTCTGCTCCAACTATTTTGAGTGTCATCAGAGCCAATCGTCTGTGCACGTCCCAGACTTCGATTGCTATGGCAACAAGCAAGCCTCCCACAAACAACATGGACGTGTCCTTTGAAAGGGAAATGGAGAACACATTGAGTATGTATGTTTAACGTTGTTTGAAATTGTATAAGTTGTAACGGGAGTAAGCACAATGTATACAGTACCGGTACATATTAAGTGATTGTTGGAGTTATAGGATCGACTTATTTCACTTAGGGGTCCTTTGCAACCGTTATCGTCAAATAAGAAACGTATTCTCAACCCGCAAGATCTCCTTTGTCCATGTCTTCCACTATTCCCAGTAGCCTACTGTGCGAGGTATCTTAGATGGTTCAGATTCTCCCTTGTTCTTTATGATAGGATGGATTCGAAACGTGACAAGTCCGTGTTCAACACCGTTGGGGAGAGTGGTGACTGGCCTTCCCTTGAATTGATTCCCGTATTTCCTGAAATATAGTTTCACGGACTTGTCGGCTGGGGTATCTTTGCCTCTTTGAAGGATGTGCCCGAAGAGTTTCCAACGACTTTCTGCGATAAAGACTGGTAGAGGCTTCTCGTCCCACTTTTCATAAAGGGGTCTGTTACAAATTTTGATGTGAAAGGGATGTCTAGTACTTTTCTTAGTTGTTTCCCGTGGAACATCTACAAAGCTGATCTTGGTCTGGGTTGGTGCCCGTGCCCCGCAGTTGTAGGCGAGGATTGGTTTGACTAGCACCCGGTACAGCTCGATTCTGATGGGGTTTTTTTATTTTATCCTGTAAAATGCAAAAAAAAAAAAATTTCAGTTTGTTTAGGGCGGCGTTGGAAATTTGTTTTCGTCTTCCAACACCATCTACATCACTTATTAAAGATGGTTTGTTTTTGTTTTTTTCTATGACGGTTTCAGGCGATTAATCGATGTGTATTCTGTTTTTCCAACGTTTACCAGCAGTTGGAACTTTTAGAGTGATTTTTGCATTTCATCAACGTCGACAAATTCGGTTCCAATGAAGTCTATATCATTGGCATAAGCGGTGGGAGTATTATGCAATTGGAGGGAAAGGGAGAGAGAGAGAGAGAGAGAGAGAGAGAGAGAGAGAGAGAGAGAGAGAGAGAGAGAGAGAGTGAGAGCGAGCGAGAGAGAGAGAGAGAGAGAGAGAGAGAGAGAAAGAGAGAGAGAGAGAGAGAGCAGGCAGGTATGTGCATGTGTGTGTGAGCGCAATGTTACAGGCAGCGGACAATCAGTAGCATGCTTTGTTGAGCATCATATTTGTGGTAGTGATGTATAGTATAGCATAAGCATAAAAAATAAGGTTTTAAGCATTATTGTGTGTGAGGTGGGGTACTGATAGAGACAGAAAGAGATTGTACATGTATTGCATTGTGGGAGAAGAAAAATTTTTCAGGTTTTTTTTTATGATCTGGTTCCACCCCTGTCAAAGCCTGCTGTTGTCAAATTATCATACAGAGGGGAAAAGAAAGTAGTGTATGAAACCTTTCTCAGGAAAATCAAATCAAATCCAATCCCAGCACTACTTATGAGGTCCATTTCATTAGTAAGTTTCCATACTTGTAAATTGTAAAGTCCAAACCACTCATGCTGTATGCATGAAATTTTGCATACCTCATCATCAATTCTTTGGGGAAATTCCTTTTAAAAAATTGTGAGTCTCTATGATGAACGGTTGCTGAATTTCATCTGATTTCCTGAAGCTTGTTGGAACAGAATGGCTGGTGCAATGGAAGTCTTATCAGGCCACCAGACATTTTACAGATATGATATCTGCATCATCATCAAATTGTCTGTTCTTTTGGGAAAAGATACCCCACATTCACAAACTATTTTATGGCAGGATCTCAACACCGTTAAAACTTGGGTTTATTCCTGGAACCCTGAAACAAAACACAAGTCAGCCGAAGGGATAGACTTTGATGAGCGTGATGGAAGCAAGGGGCTCTCATTACTCTCAAAGTCAAGCAGATGATCATGTTTTTACATTAAAGGTATGATTTTGTGCTGGCCTGCGCCTATAGGTACTAAAATCAATGCACAGTAAAACAAGATGCTGCTGCAAGACAAACTCAGACCTGCCATTCATAAGAAATGACCTGGACTGTTGGAATCAGGCATTGTGTTTCATCACAACCTGCCAGTCACATAGCCCTCAAGGTGACAGATGTCTTGGTGTGCTTTGAGCGGGAATTACTGGAGCATCATTTTTATACCCCTGACCTTTCCCCTTGTGATTTCCACTTATTCCCAAAATAAAAGAACACTGCGGCCACTGATTTGAGACAGAAGAGGACATCATTTGGGCAACGAAAATGACAATAAAGTGCCTCAACAAATCCTCTTCTTCAAGGCTGGTTATGGTGGATGCAGAAATTTGTTGACAACTTACATTTAAGATAATATGTGCCAAATTTCTTCATCCTAGGCCTAGTGATTAATGATTTATGGAGTCTTACTTATGAAATGAACCTCGTAAATTGGCCCTTTTGATTTGATCTTGAACTATTATTAAATTCTTAGAACACTTCTCACAGCCTGTTAAGCATAAATACATATTTTTTTCTGACAGCACTGTCCTGATTGGCTTAGTTTACATTCATACCTGAGTGAATTGGTGTAAACTGAGTTAAACATTTTTCTGAAAGACTCAATTGTATCTAAAATCTTGACCATGAAAAACGATCATAATAACTCAAAGCTTTTGAGGTTGAAAATGAAAACATTGGGTGTAAAATTGCTTCCATTTTTTTTTTTCTTTTTTATGTATTTGATTGTGACTGTTGTTCTCTGCTTTCATTACAGGTAACAGATTTTGCTATGGCCCAGGCTTATCAGGCTGACATTATAAATGGACCAACTTTGGGGAATGGATTAAAACCTTTCTCTTGGGACATATTTGAAAATTATTCTCATGTTGGTTTACCCAATGTCTACAACTTTACATTTGTAAGAACACAGCCAAGCTTGTAGAGGATTTTTTATATTTGATGCTTCTGTAATACTATAAGATACTTTGTTAGACCTTGTCGTGTCAATGTAAAATCTCGACCTACAATTTTTTTATTCATATATTTACATGATTTACTTTAAAATCTGCATTTATCAATTAGTTTAAGATATCATTAACATAAATATCGATATTTTAGATTAAGAGATTTACACAACTTTAAAGTGTGCAGTTAAGGTTTTACATAATTTACTTTAAAAAATAATCTTTTTTAATTAGGAGTGTTATGTCGTTCAACTTAAAATCTGCATCTTTGTGTTTTTAATATTTTTTTATAGGATGGACATTAAATCTGTACTTAGATTTTTAAAGTGTGTTAAAAGGAATACAACAAAGATTTTTTGTCCTTTTAATCATTCCATAAATTGCTAAATGCCCAAGGATGTTTTGTTTTTTTTGCGTTATCAGAAAGTTTTTCAAGCATTGTGTGATACTTTGTTTATGACTGTTGTTCACTCTGTCATTCATCTTAGAGCTCCTTACCACTACCAAGATTTTGAGACGACAGTTTCAAACGTCATTGGTGACATGTATTTACAACATCAATAAGGTTGTGGAGGCCATAGCCTTCCGCATTTTCTCTCTCAGGTGAATCAGATCTCTGACTACCATTATTTGGTAGATACTCTTTCCTTCATGTTACTCCAAAACAAAGAAGTGAAATAGGCCTTTGTGAGGCTACCTCAGTGTCCAGGCAATTGGATCATCTTTGCTAATTTAACTTTTTGTGCAAATGTTCATATCTAATTAATTAGTTTGGAAAGGAGCATCATGCTATAGTCTTTACGCAACATTTTGGCTAATGTAAATTTGTGAAGCCTCAGACGTATACATTTACTTTTCTTGTTTGTCTGCCATTTTTAAGAATTTGTTTTCACTACTCCATTGAGTTTTATTGGTGTCCATAAAGCACCACGCTTAATGGGAATATTAAAATATATAGGCATAACAACTCAATGAGTAGTCGTCTCAAGACAGTGAGACATGTATCACAAAAACCTTTGATAATTTTCACATAATGTGTAAACTACCCAATGCATTTGAATTAATTTTGTAAAGTTCTTGACTTTTGTGATGTCAAAGGCTACAAAAAGTACAGATAGGTAAATATCTCCTTATATATACATATATATATATTTGTTATATTGAGATACTAGAGGGAAAAGAACCTGGTTCTGATCATGTTTTTTCAATTCAGTTTGTATTTTGTGTTTTGTGTGGAAATGTTGTTACGAGTATGGCTTTTAAGTTCTTAATTTTTTGTCATCTCTACACCTTTGTGGTAACCTAAGATGATAGATTTGTTATTAGAGAAAATTGAAGAACCAGAAATAGATTTAAGTAAAGTTAGTCCCGTACCCATGACTGAGTGTAGGGGAATTAGGGGTAGAGTCCTAATTATACTAGGCACACGGCATAATGTGGTAGTTTGCCATCGCTTTCCATGCCGACTTTATTCACCAAGTCTAGAAAGACCTAGCTACCCATTTATACCGCTGGGTGAATAGGGGGCCCCGAAAAAATCCACTGCCCAGCTGAGGTCAAACTCAGGCATCTTTCCATGGCAGTCAGCCGCTCAACTGACTAAGCTACTAGGTTGCCCAGAAATGGATTTAAATAATAGAAAAACAATTTGCCTGAGAGAGTTTAAAACAAAAAAAGGGTAATTCCATTGGGGAACAAGCAAATTATGCATATTGTAGTAAGTGAAGGTAACTTAATGGGGGCATGATTTACAGACCAAAACAAAAAAGACAAGAGTTAATGAACAATGGTCATCAACCCCAACCTTGGTATTGTGATAGTGATAGCTATGCTGGATTTTTACTGCCCTTCATGTCTAAAAGTACTCAGTCAATCCAGCTATAAATTGACACCTATAGTACTCCTAGTCATGCACATAATGCACATATGAATCAAAAATCATTTTCTTTTTAGATATTCAAAAAAGCATTTGTTATCATTGAGATCAATGTATTTTCGGATATTTCAGACCTCTTTTCAGTGCGTTCCTCACTAGTCGATATAAATGTACATGTACTATATTATATTTTGTCCATGATAAGTGGGTTGTATTGCTTAAGGAGCACAAAATAATTTTTAATTTAAAAGTAGGCCTATTTTATTTCATGTTATGTTTGATACTCAGAAATGTATTAAATATCAAGTGAGATGACTTTACTGACCATATGATATTTTTATTTCCTTCAAATTACTACAAATATGTTACTTTTCAACTCAAGAAGAACTACTCTTCTCTTTGGGTTCAATGATTCTTTGGTTATTGGTATACAGCATTGTACGTTTTGTACAGAAATAGTGTTTGGCTTTAGCATATCTTTTTGTAAAAGAAAATATTTTGTTGTGCTAAAGGAATATTAAACTGGGGGCCATGACATTAGTTATTGCCTAAGCATGGCATGGTCTGGAGCAATGGGGCAGCTCTAGTATGTCCAGTCAGGGGCAATCTTACCATGACTTTCTCCATTCCTCAGTTTACCTTAATTTAATTTGTTGTTTTTTTTCTTAACTTGTGTTGCTTTATCAAGATGTTACTTATTTTACATTAAATTGGACATAAGTACACGACACGTAGCAGAGAGTAAGAGGTTAGGAATAAACGTATAGATGTGGATAATAATAATAATACATAGCATTTATATAGTGCTGAAACTAAATCCAGGACTATTTACAGGCTGTACGCACTTTGCAAGAAATAAAAAACCACTCTATTCATCCGCCCCAAAGGGAAATTTGTCTTTTGATTTTTAACGGAAAACTGAGTTTCACCCATAGGAACAGCGCCGTGAAACAGAGCCAATTTGTGTCTTAATGTTGCTAACAGAGGGATTTGATCTCGTGACCTTTTGGTTGCAAGAGCAATGCTTCCACTGTGCCACTGTGACCATTGTAGGATATAAATATGTTACTCTAATTATAAGGCAACAGCAAAAGAAATACATGAAAGAGAAAGATGTATAAACAAAAAATGACAACAACAAAAAAGAATAGGTACATAATGTGTACAGAGATGTTCATTTTTGGGGGGTATTTCAGGGCTCCTCCTTACTTTGATTAGATCATCTAATGGCTAGTACCCATAGAAAAGTAAGATGAGAGGCTTGTCAAATTAAAGGAAAGATGGCAGAAGTAGCAGAAATAGGTTTTCAAAAGAGGAAAAGAAGTTACCAAAGAGAAAAAGAAGCAATGATGATGAACAAAAATCATAGTATTAGTAATAAGAAATACTTCAACTAAATGGACAGTTGACTTAAAGACTACAAAATCTGTCTCAAAATTAATACTGATAACTAAGAGAATATAACAGTAGCCATCAATTTGTTAACTACCTATGACAACAACCATAAAATTTTCTACTGCTCTTTGAGTACAAACATCGGTTGACCCAGATAGTTAGTAGCCCTGATCATATTTTTGTCAAACAATGCACACAAATGTTGATGACTACTGAATACACTGCAACCTCTGGATAACGACTCCCCTGGATAGCGACAATACCTGAATAGCGTGTTTTTGTATATTAGTGGTAATAAAACAAAACAAAATTGCAACACACATTTTAGTAAAAACCCTGCTTCGCAACATTGATATAGTGATAATCGGCAGTTGACACTGATGCTTGGTAGAAACATTTAGCCATATGGGCAACCTTGTTGGTTGGGCCGTGTCTTATTACAGTGTCAGGTACTGGTCCATGCATCGCATCGTTATATTCATGAAAGTCTCACCACACCCTTTTTTCGCCATCTTGAAAACCCCGGATTAACACATCCTTGGATAACGACATAATTTCCCAGTCCCAGGAGATGTCGCTATTCAAGGGTTGCACTATATACCTCTTTCCCTCTTCTAGCAGAAATCCTCCACTCCCTTGATGACTTTTACCCCCTGTAAGGAGACAAAAGAGAAGAAACTCTCACCCACCCCACATCACCCTTTCTTACCTAATTAATACAAAACATGGGGAGGTTCTCACAGATAGACAGACAGAGGGTTAGAGTGGAAAGATGCCGGATAGGATGGTTAGAGAGCAGTGATGTGAATATATGCTATTGTCATATGAGAGTTCTCCCCATGCATCCAACAAGTTCCTTCTCATGAAGCAATCCCAAGTGAGGTGCTTAGGTAAATCTCAATTGTAGATAATGCAATTTTATTATCAAGTCTAGGGGAATTGAATCACTGCCATTCACTAATCTCATTCTACTCCAGACTCCTCCTCTTTTCTAATATGCCCTCCTTACTTTATTGATCAAACCAATCAGAAGAACCAACTGCCCAGGCCAAAGGTCTTTCAGAAAGCCCAGTCAATTAATTAAATTAGGTCACTGCATGCTTTACTGTACATGCTTCTGTCAGCTGTATCTTGACTAGACTTTTTTGACTGTTGGAGAAGTCTTACAGAGAGTTTGATGGAAGTCCCATGGACTACTGGGCCCTTGCTTACAGACATCTTGTGGGGAAAAAAGTCTGTTTTCCAAATAAATTGATTGAAAAAAAAATCAGCACCTTAAAAAACAAAAAAAAAGAAAACAAACTTGTATGAAGAGTGAAGAAAACTGGGAAGAATATTTGTTTAGAGTTTAGAGGTGGATGGAACTACCTCAAACTCCCAATGTAATGTATGCATTTATGTTACATATTATGCATGGTCTGCATTTACAGTCCGTTTTTTTTTTTACCTAAAATTGAATCAAAAGTAAATTATTTTGATTTTGAAGTTACTTATTTCTGCGCTGTAAAATCAAAACATCATGCAATAATAAATGCCAGTAAGTCATTTCTATTTGTAGTTGAATTGTCATTTTGTTTTTATTTGAATGCATGTCATTACTTTTTTAAACAATTAAGTAAGACCATAAGCAGATGAAAAGATTTGTTCTCAATACAAAACTGATGAATAGTATTAACGGGTAAGTTTGGAATAAAATAAAGACCACACAAAAGTATGAGCAAATCATTAGTGCAGAACTCAATTTATCTGCTTTAATGGTTTGGTGTGTTTTCTTTTTAAATGGCACAAATAAACTGATAGTAGTGAATGGCTTGACATGAACTTAAATGCAAATCGATGATTCATAAGGTATGTGTGAAAAATCAGAAAATCACATGCCTTCTTCATGCATGAATTCATGCTATCTTTGTGACTTAAAGATACTTGTGGAATCTAATTAATTAATACTTTGCACCTCTTATATAAAATATTTAAATTAAATGCAGCTTAGTGGGTGAAATTCTAAATCAATGAGGTCATTCATTTTATCATACAGCCATCAATAACAAATGAAACATTATGAAACAAATTCAGATTAAAAGGCACAAACAAAGGAATTGCATTAAAGGTGATAATTGTTAACAAAAGTTCATTTTTAAAAAAGCATGTTACACAATATAATCCAGGTATATTAACATGCTTTGGGCCAAGGATATAACATTGATATCTGTGTATGACAATGTTGAAAAATAAAAATGCAAAGAGAAGGAGGAGAAAAAAAGTGGAAATCAAAAGTAAAGAAAGAGGAGATTAGGAGGATGTGTCAACAGCACAAGTCAAGAAGAGCATGTGAGGGAGACATTGTCCTGTACTAAGGTCTAATGTGCTGATCCAGAACTTGGCTAATAAGCAGACGAGAAGAGTAGACTGACTGTTGGCATTGAAAACTTAACATTTTTCCCATTTATGTTGGTGGATGAACAAAGGAAACATGTCAATACAGCACAGGAGGCTGGAAAAGTTGATATTAGTGAAGTTGTTAAGTAAAGATATTGAAACAAAAATTCCGTAACTGGAAAACATGTTGATAAAGTTAACATTTTTTTCCATTTATGTTCCTTGCACATACGGAATACATCCACAAAGCGTGTTGATAAAGCAGCTGTTGATACACATGGATTATAATGTGTTTCCAAGATAATACATGCAGCATTTTCAATACATGTATTCAAGATGAAAGCATTATGCCCTTAATATTAAAAAATAAAATTTCAAAAAAGTTTACTGTTTAATGCTTCACCAGACAGTTATAGCGTATGTGTTCTGACAGAACATATATATATGCATTAGTCTTTTTTTTATGTTGTTGTTTATTTGTTTTGTTGCATTTTTTTTTTTTGGTGAATGTGATGTTCAAGTTTAAAAAATAATTATATTATGCACTTTGCCCAGAAAATAAGATCCACTCCCATAAAAGTAAAAATGAGGAATCCATGAGAACTTTTAAAAAAAATGTATCACTTTGTAAATGGGGGGAAAAAAAAGAATTCAATCCATGTACAAGTATTCATGTTTTTAACTGATTCATAATATCAGGTTACAGGGATGAGAACAAACATAAAAAAACAAACAGCAACTTCCTTGCAGTGGATGAATTCAGGTTTCAGTACTAAGTATAACATAACTAATACAAACTGCTGGTGAAAACAAAATCAGAAAATGCAGTAAAATCCACAAAATTCCAATCCCTGAGTTTATCATTTAATTAAACTTTTCGGCCAGGTAATGCTGGCCCTGAGGAAAATTACATTTTTAAATTGCAACAACTGCATGACACTGAAAATTGCATGCAAATTTGGCAAAAATTGCGGTACAAATTACAAAGAAATTAAGAAGAAAAATAGTACACACTAAAAAAAATGCCTCTTCAGAAAGAAAATAAATAAATAAAAGTAAGATTAAGTAATGAACAAACAATTTTTTTTTTAATTTCTAAATTATAGCATACTATATTATATAATTCTGGTACTGTTTGGCTCGTGAAATTAATTAAGTTTGGACAAGAAGGGTTACAATATAAGCTGAAAGCAACAAAACAAAAGTAGGCTTGTTTTTGGGAGGTTTTGGGTTTTTT
>JAOWAZ010547427.1:0-10011 GCA_028565935.1 Goniobranchus fidelis
AGTTTTAAGTAAAAATAATTTTAAAATATATACGTGATTTATATTATCATGTGTAAAAATTGAATGCATGTACATGACAAATAAATACATAGATATGTGTAAAACATAATGAATGCATGTACATAATAAATAAATGATATATCTGTAATACATTTAAATAGTGGGGATAATACTTAAGTATTTATAAATACACATCAATATATCAATATATATCTTCCCAGCTGCCAAAATAAAAAAAAAACATACATAGGCCTATATTGTAAGACCTGGGTAGTGGCAAAAGAAACACAATGTAAGCGAATTAACGCATACCAATTGAAGTGCTGCAGACAAATTCTTCGATCACCAATGACAGAGCACAGGGCCAACAAGTCAATAAGAACAGATTAGAACTAAATATGAATATTTAATATAATAGAAAACTGGATAGAAACCAGAAGTTAAAATACTTTGAGCATATAAAACGACACAAAGGACTTGGTTGTACAAGTTTGGAGGGAATGGTGGAAAGAAATAGATTAAGTGTCCTAACATCAAGGCAATGGGATAAGGACATCACGAGAGCCTTTTGACAGACAGTATCGAAGGCAGGAAGACAGGCAGGGAATTGAAGTATTTCTTTGTTATCTTGTGGGTTTGGCCTCACTTTTCAACATCGTAGCTTATCTCTGCAACGGTGCTTTTACGATATATTTTAACTATCGTTCATCATTATTTTGAATGTATCGTTCATTTTTGTACCAGAACATCCAAAGGTCACACCGACCTAATTGAGAGCCCTTAAACTATACATCAAAATATCGATATCAATATTTATCATGTGCTGTCACACATGAGCCTTAAGGCATAGCACTACTGGAATGGCTCATTCAGTCACTGTACACTAACACCGGGTCGACAGTGCTTCTAATTGGTCTCATAATGCTGATTGCCAAACAAGACAGTTACTCAAATGTAAATTTTAAAGTTTTAGATGTGACTTGGCCGGGGTTTGAGCCCTCGGCTCCGTGTTTCGTGATATGGTTCAAACTCCTACCTACTCATCAAGAAAAGCAGTATAGACAGAAGGCGAGGATAAAAACGTTCGTAATACGATGGCGTAGGTTTAACATGAGACGTATTAAATGGGTTCAATAATCAGGGCTTAAAAATCGAAATGTTGAGCATGGCTCGGCACGACTAGAGGGCCAGGCAAAGTTCGCCATTGTCCTCAAAATGATAGCTGGCCTGGTGGAACCGTGCTCAACTAAAGCGATATGTCACCGATGTGCACCTACCCCACTCGAAAGGGTCAGTCAAGGCCTTCTGTAACTACGCGCAGTGGCTAAGCGGTGATAACCATTCGGCCGGAATGGAGAGTCGAGAAGCATTCACTGTGGACTATATATACGTGCGTGATCACGTACGTTCTTGCATCACTGGTCCGGTTACACTCATAACTGCAAGTCATCGGCATTGTGTTCCTAGGTGAGGCAATTCATTTCGCTTACCTCACTCGACTCAATGTATGAATAATGCCTGGCCGCCATGGCAGCTTTTTTTTAGTCCGAAAACAAATGCATTCGCGCCTAATAGGCTGTAAATCTTCTTCTAACTGTTCCGTGTTGCCGTTGATCAGGGGAGTAAAACGTCATTGTAAAGCGTCGAGAGCATGATTACGCAATGTACTAAGCAATATACTAATATCCTGCCATCTTTACTCTTCTGATTACATGTAAAGGAGTACACTGTCGTTTAGACTGTCCTGTCCTTTTACGAAAAATGTATTCGCACCTAACAGGCTGCAAGTCCTGTTCTGAATTCAAACAAACAAACAAAAAGCAAACAAACATCACTCCACAAGGATACATACCAATGTGGAATCGTGATATTTAGAAGACGTAGAAAATGCAGAAAGAAGGAAACGAGTATCCAAACTACTCTAAACAAAGTCATGTTTGGATTAAAGAAAGTAGAGGGGAAAAAGTCGAGATGGCATTTTAAAAAATCACTGCAAACCTAGGGCAGTGGTGCAAGAGGTGTTACAGACCTACCAACAAAACACACAATTAATCAAACAAACAACACACCACGACGATAATGCTGGAAGAAGGAAACGGTATCCATGCTACATTTAAACAAACTCACCAATATTTATTGGTCAGGGGAAGGCAGAAGAAAGAGAGAGGGCAAAAACAATATGATTGCAAACCGAGGACTGTAACACACTGAGTTTTGAAGGCCTACACAGAGAAAAAAACCGAACACACCCTAAATTCTTCACCCTTTACATAACCTCTTTTATTTTATATCTGTCTTGTTTTTCCTCCCGATGTTGAGATGTAATTTTTCGATTGTGGGCCTGATGCATGTTGTTCCTTGAATCGCCTTGATGTCCTTAATGGGGCTCTCTTTAACCTTGTTCATCCATATATCCCTTATTTGCCTCTTGCTGTGAACTCATCAATTCTCGAGCTGTATGCTTTTGTGGCCGTGTATTGTGCCTCCGTGCCGTGTTCACGAGACATTCAAACGACGTGATTTGTTGATCTTCAATGTATTGCCCGCTTGATTCAATGCAACTTGTCTAACATCCTTATTTCTTTGCCTGTCTCTTCTTGTGTTGTTTAATGTTTCCATGAAACATTTCATTTTACTTCTTTTTTGTTGATAATTCATGCCATGAACAGTTCCTAAGTGCCTTCTCCGGTCTGAACCGTTTCGTTTTGTTTTTTGTTTTTGCCTTCAGTGGTTCTTTATATAAGTGGCGCTGACAACACTCTGAGGCCGTGAACATAGCAAAAGCGTTCTTACGCATATGCGCAGATCTGAGCGGTGCAATACCTCGTCTATCAGCCGTCATTACATGTAGGGCTTTCTTAGCAAAAGCTTTTCTGCATATTATCTGTTCTACTTAATGGCAGGACACGTGCTTTGTTTTAAATTAAATTTCCATTATATTCTTTACTAGGTTTTATAAAATCAATTTCTGCTCGGGTCTTGCCTAAAGTTTTGGCGCCTGGATTCCAAGATGACATCAGATTTTGAGTATGGTCAACCCCTATGAAGACATTGGCCTTTGAAAGTGAGTTCAGGCTATGCCCAGTTACGTCACAACCGGTCTCGACCCAACTTTCAATAAAAACAGTTACGACTGCCAAAAAGTGCGAAAAAGAATTAGATCTTCATTCCTTCAAAACCTGCTTAGCGTACGAAAGATTTAGGAACTTTTTCCATGCGTTGCGTGTTGTCTGAAGTAGGGCCTAGGGCAGTTGGCCAGCAGAAGGGCTAGAGGCCGGTTGATCTGGGAATAGGACCAGTTGCTCTGGTAGTGTCTCTCCCGTGTTTGCTACGCTTGTGAAGTTCAACGCTGCGGGGGCCCTCAACGCCAAGAAGGAAGCAGGATGGACACACTCTACGGATCGATACAACTTTGGTTGGGGTCTTCCAAGATCCAGATCTGGTGCTAGCCGCCTCATTCAAAGGCTAGGCTAAGAAGGGCGGCCATATCATGGAAACGAAGGTCAGTATCGATAGCAGTAATTTGCAGGCCTAGATCTAGATTCTAGTTTGCTAGAGGAAGTAGCCACATTGCGAAGTTTTTGTCCTGTGTGGCAAAAGGCAATATATAGAGGAGTTCTTTCGCTTTTTCAGATCTCCACGTATGCCTTCAAACGGTTTTCTATCATATGAATGGCATTTTTGTTTCTCTGTTGACCAAAATCTTTTTTTTTTTTTTGGTCTTTCATACTACAGGAACACTTCCGGTATGAATTAACTTCCCTTGAAAATCCCAATGTTGGAATTTATGGGATATCTTTACTGTTGGATGACGAGGATGTTCTTCATATTTTGTGTATTACGAGAGCGTTTTGCATACCGAAGACAGGAGAAGATACGTGTTCTTTCTTCATTATGGAATGAGATATAATCGATAGTGCATTCATCATTTCCAAAGAGGTTTATCAAAGCCGGGCGGGATATGTCATTACCACAGCATTTGTACGCGTATTGCAATATAGAATTTTCAATATCTGTTTCTCATGAAAGAATGCAATCGAATGCTAAACAATTCAATAACAAGCAAACCAAAAAATATGAAAATCCCAACAAAAAACAAATACAAAAACAAAACAAAATAAAACAAAACAAATCACAAAAATGGACATGATGCGAGGAACCATGTTGTTGGAACAAAACGTTTCCAATGCTTTCTCGCCATGACGCAATATATGGAACCGCCCATTCCAACCCTTCCTCCCAAAAAAACTTAACCAAAGAATAACAAGAAAAAAGACAAAAAAAAAACACACAAAAACACAACACAATGGTAACAACACGCACATAAGAACCCGCGCACATAAAAACTGATCATCATTTAAAATGTATCTAGTCTCAAAACTATGCTTTTAATAGAGTTCCCTTCTGGTTTGGCAGCGTTGGCGTTGACACAACTCTGCTAAAACATAAAGGGTCGAGACGATATTGGCCTACCTACATGTTGCAATGATGAGGTCGTAGTCTACCTAGGACTCTCCATTAAATGGGTGAACTGCTTTAGTGGTACCCATATTATTATACCTTGACCACAGCCAGCGGTAAGAACATTTGAGTTAAGTTGTCTTTCAAAAAGCATCAAAGGCTAAAGTTGAATCATTCACTCCGGCAGGTGGGAGAGACCAAACCATTGAGGAAAAGATACACCTATACATACAGAATATATATTGTCGAATTAGTGTTCTTCCCATCCCTGCAAAATCGTTTGCATATACATGAATCAGTTAATGTTATTTCCATTTTAAAGGGGAAGTAAATAAAAACAACAACAACAATGGTTAAACGTAAGTTTGAATTGATTAAATACAAAAAGTTTGGATAAATCGACATTTAAGACAGGAGGATGATGCATGTTTGAAAAGTGCCATTTTTTACCGAATCTGACAACGACAGAACACCATACTTCTCAACAGCATTCAATTTGGGCCTTTGAGTAAGGAGGCCTAGATTAGGGCCTGGTCGGCTTCAATGAGAAATCACCTCAAAGTTCACTTTAGGTCGATTTTTACTTTCTTAAACTCGCGACCTGTCTTGCTTTAATGTGAATTGTTAAAATAGATAAAGAGTTGATGAAAATTGCTTTCACTGGTCAATCACCTACAGCCGGTTGAAGCGAAATCCATAGCCTACTGAACACAATACACAAGCACAGTGATAAACACACCACACATCTCGTAGACAGACATTTCGTGGGGACTCGGGATGGACTCTTTCTCTCGAGACAGTGTCGAACAGTGACGGAAGTGGCACGACAATGCGCGAACTGTACGGTGCTCCAAAAGTGTCACATCGAGAGACTTTTTCAAATGTCAAACTTTAATTTCAATTTGCTTCATAGATTTTTTGTCGATGTTTTGGTATGTTATTCAGGAAGATTAAAACTACACAGTGGTGAAGAAAGCAATTATGTTCTACATTTGTCTAAGTAAAAAAAAATCGCTAAAACATGAAGGGTTGAGACGATATTGGGAGTATCAGTAGCCTTTTATCGGCCAAATTCACCCGACTAATCGAATAACTTGACAAAACTGTTGATATTTTTCCTTCTTTTGTTGTCTAGCCTTTTGAGAGCAACAGAAGCGTACAGGTTAACACATTGGGAGCATCAGTGGCTTAGCGATCAACACATTGGGAAGATCAGTAGCTTAGCGATCAAAACATTGGGAGCATCAGTAGCTTAGTGGTTAACTCATTGGGCGCGTAAGAAGATTAGCGGTTAACAAATTGAGAGCATCAGTAGCTTAGCGGTTAACACGTTGGCAGCATCAATACCTTAGCGGTTTACACATTGGAAGCATCAGTACATTCGCGGTTAACACATTGGGAGTATCAGTAGCTTAATGGTTACTACATTGGGAGTATGAGTAGCTTAGCGATTAAAACATTGGAAGCATCAATAGCTTAGCGGTTAAAACATTGGAAGCATCAACAGCTTAGCGGTTAACACAATGGAAGCATCAGAAACTTAGCGGTTAACACATTGGGAGCATCAAAAGCTTAGTGGTTAACACATTGACAGCATCAATAGCTTAGCGGTAAACATAGTTTGGAAATCGGTAGCTTAGCGGTTAACACATTGGGAGCATCAGTAGCTATGGGGTTAATGCATTCGAAGCCTCAGTAGCTTAGCAGTTAACACATTGGGAGTATCAGTTGCTTAATGGTTACCACATTGGGAGTATGAGTAGCTTAGCGGTTAACACGTTGGGAGTATCAGTTGCTTAATGGTTACCACATTGGGAGTATGAGTAGCTTAATGGTTAACAAATTGGCAGCATCAGTAGCTTAGCGGTTAACACATTGGGAGTATGAGTAGCTAAGTGGGTAACACATAAGGAGCATCAGTAGCTTAGCTATTAACACATTGGGATTATGGGAAGCTTAGCGGTTAACACATTAGGAGCATCAGTAGCTTAGCAGTTAACACATTGGGAGCTTCAATAGCTTAGTGGTTAACACATTGGGAGTACCAGTAGCTTAGCGGTTAACACATTAGGAGCACCAATAGCTTAGCAGTTGACACATTGGGAGCAGAAATACCTTAGCAGTAAGCACATTGGGAGAATCAGTTGCTTTGAGGTTAGCACATTGGGAGCATCAATAGCTTAGCGGTTAACACATTGGGAGCATCAATACCTTAGAGTTAACACATTGGGAGCATCAATAGCTTAGCGGTTAACACATTGGAAGCATCAATAGCTTAGCAGTTAACACATTGGGAGCATCAATAGCTAAGCGCTTAACACATTGGGAACATCAGTAGCTTCGCGGGTAACACATTGGGAGCATCAGTAGCTTAGCGGTTAACACATTGGGAGCATCAATAGATTAGCGGTTAACACATTGGGAGCATCAATAGATTAGCGGTTAACACATTGGGAGCATCAATAGCTTAGCGGTTAACACATTGAAAGCATCAATAGCTTAGCGGTTAACACAATGGGAGCATCAATAGCCTAGCGGTTAACACATTGGGAGCATTAACACAGTGGGAGCATCAGTAGCTTAGCGGTTAACACATTGGGAGCATCAATAGCCTAGCGGTTAACACATTGGGAGCATCAGTAGCGAAATCTTGTCAAATTACTAGAATATTGCACGTACAAAGCTGTTTCCCTATAGTATGCTCCACAGGAAGCTGAGATTGTATCATCGTGCAATGAATCTGCCGCAGGGATAAACGATTGATATACAGTTTTTAAAGCCTTCTGGGAACCTCTTAGTCTTTTATCTCGTTTATTTGTGTAGCACTTTTGGGTCTGATTTTGTTTTACTTTTTTTTTTTATTTCCTTTTGTTTGTGTTTTTTATTGTATTTTTGTGTGTTTTTGTTTGGGTTTTGTTGGTCGTAGTTTTTGAGTTTTTTTTTATTTTATTACCTCATTTTCAGAGGGAACAAATTCCAGAGGGGATAAGAAATATTCAGTGGATAAAGCACTGAGACGTATTTCATGATAACAGTAACTAAAATCAAAGAAACAGCTTTAGTGTATACCCCCAGAAATAATAATATTTTAACAGGGGTCGCTGCCACAAGGCACAGCAAGTAGAATCAAAATCGATGAAAGACCTACTTAAATTTCTTGACGTTTACATTGAAGAATCCTGTCTATGGTTATAAGAGAATGATTCACAGGAAATGGTTGGAAGTCGTGTGAAATCTAATTTAAAAAAAAAGAAGGAATTTGGATTATAAGTATCACAATTGATCTTAACAAATCGTAATTTGTTTGAAACCATACAGTTGGCAATAAATTATGGTGACTTGAACAAAAAATACTTACAATTTAAAACAACACATCCTAGTGTCTAAAAATAGACATAGACGTATGAAAATTTGGGTTTGAGATCACCAATAGTCAAGCTTTTGAATATTATGCAGTTTTATGCCATACCCATTCTCAAATCGTCCTACCAAGGGAGAAGAGCTAAGATATCGAAACACCTTATTATAGAGATAACCCTGTAAATTTCACACACCGTGCGAAAGGATTGCTCGGATGGTTAGACAAATTTTTCCGATCTCGTCCCAATTTCTCTCCATGCTTTGCTTCCTTTTTTTTTCAACGATACGACAGCAGTCCGATGGCATAATAGTAGAGCGTCCGCTTGGGAAATGAGAGGTTATTGGTTCGATCCCCGCCGAGTAGGACATTGACTTGACTAGACGTGCAGCCTTGTCGCGATTCAATATTCCGACTCGGAGTCGCCTCGGCTGATTTTCTTATCTTCGCCAACAATGCCAGCCACTTCTTTCTGTCTTGCGATATGCCAGGAAGGCTATCAAGGTCTTCCTTTGATGGCAATGTCATCGAATTTCAAAGGCGAGACCGGATCGTTATTGATCATAGCTGGTACAGTTATCATTGGTACCTCTGAATTTCATGTTTATTTTCTTGAACTAAAATCTTAGGGCCTACCTATGACTTTAAAATTGATAAAACAGTACCCAGTATTAGGAGCATGGTTCTTATATTGGTCGACCTGATGTCAGTATCTATTATTAATTGACGGTGGACAAAAGTGAAGCCATGCTAACCGGGCATTTCTACACCACCTACACCGATGAAAATTGACACGAAAGTGTAATTTGGTATCCAAATTGACGAGGTAATAATATTTTTTACGCAGAACTACCGATTTGACGAAATTAAAACAAAATTTGTTCATGCATTTCTTTAGAGGAACAATGCAAATGCGAATGCCTTTCTGTAAGACTGTATGATCCGCAATAGTTCAAGGTTACCACTTTACCTTCGACTTCGATAGTGTTTTCAGCTGGTGGCAATGGCAAAAAGCATTACATCGCTTAGTTAATCTAGATCTAGATTCCAGGATAATTAAAGTAAGTCGGCAAATGCATTGCTTTACCGATCTAGATATTCTTCTATTTTATTCGAAGTCGAAGTCTTTGTGACTTGGCTAAGGTACCGTTTTTCTTGATATTTACATCCAGATAAAGATTTAGATCCAGAATATTGATCTAGCTATCGAGATCTAGGTAGAACTAGGCATATGGGTCTAGATCTACCCAGTTCGAGAACGGCTCCTCATCTAGTATAATTAATTCGGTGAGTCATTCGAATTTTGCTACACCTAATAGCTCACGTGTGACAGCACATAAACAGGTAAAAAACATTGTTTGTTAGATAACCTTCTTATTCTTTAAGTACCGTGTCTGAAACAGACATTGTCGATCATGTTCCTCCACTGACACCTGTCCTCTTCTAACCTTATTGTTGCTACAATTCTGTATTGCCCAAGAGTTTATTGATCTTTACTTTGAAGAATCCTGTCTATGGTTATAAGAGAATGATTCACAGGAAATGGTTGGAAGTCCTTTTCAATAAAAGGTATTCTCTGTCTACGTCTACTACATTTGCCTTCGATTTTTCCTTTAATGGCCAGATGTTCTTAATCCTTCTGACAGCAAATGCCTCCCAAGATTGTAGTAGCCTCTGTCTAATGGTTTTGATCAATTTTAATGATCTTCCTAGATAACCTACGCGACCTTTAAAAGTGACAATGAACCCACATTCATAACAACTATCTAAATTTCAATGTTACAAACAGCTAAAGAACCGAACGGAGCATAGTGACAGAAATTCGGAATCCAACGACGAACAGCAGATGGTTGACCCTTAAATTTATCGCTAGATTTCAAAGGGAATGATATAGTCATGATTGGCTTTAAAAGGTGAACCCGCAATACAAGTCGATCAGCGGCACACGGAGAGAGTTGAAAGTACAGACAATGAATATTTCATAGCTCGCCGAAGAAAGTTCGTCGAACTGTAATTGGTTTAATGGGGGAATCTAACGAGTCAGAAGGATTCTTTTTAGGGCCCACAAAGCCAAACAAAATTCTGGTAATCTGCCTTTTAGAATGGGGTGAGTGGATATGTGGTCCAATACATCTGTGTGTCCGCGAACGAGGACAAGAGAGAGGGGGCAGAGAGCGGGGGTGGGAAATGGA
>JAOWAZ010547537.1:0-10010 GCA_028565935.1 Goniobranchus fidelis
AGAGAGAGAGAGAGAGAGAGAGAGAGAGAGAGAGAGAGAGAGAGAGAGAGAGAGAGAGAGAGAGAGAGAGAAAGAGGAGGATGAGGAGTTACAGCCTAAATTTGAAACTAAAGGATATGCATGTTCTGCTGCTGTATACTGATATAATAAAATTCTCATGATGATAAAACGATACATATCACAGAGTAGAAGGAGTATAATGATAAATAAGAAGTTTTTAAACAGTTAAAATTTTCTGACGAAGTCTGTTGCTAACATAAGTAAGGAATGTGGAAGAAAGGAATTCCTATACCTCTCTCTTTTGCATTTTTTCAAAATAACCCTCCCTGACCGAGATGAAAAAGAAATTTGGGCCTGAAGTGGATGTTCCCAGTCTTTTATTATCCGATGTATTTTTTCTTTGCAGCACTTTTGATAGAGAAGAGGGATAGGACAAAAGTCTCTTCCACACACCTTACTTGCTGCCCGAACAACACGATTCAGCCTCGCTTCATCCCTTTTCTTGATGTTACCTCCCCATGCTGTTATGCACCAAGACATAATGCTTTCTATCATTGTTTGGTAAAAGAGGACTAATATTTTTGAGTCAATTCTGAGAAAATTTAGTTTTCGTAGTAAATATAACCTTTGGTTGATTTTGTTGTTTATAACTTTTGTATGACTAGTCCATTCCAGATTTTCATCAATATTTATACCTAAGTACTTATAACTATTCACTCTCTCTACTGTTTCCCCATTTATGCGAACTGGTAATATGGGGTCTTTCTTTTTACGAAAATCGATAATAATTTCTTTTGTCTTGTTCACATTGAGGCAAAGGTGATGGTTTTGACACCAGTTGTTAAATAAGTCAATTTGGTCATGGTAATCATTTTCTGATGTTTTTATTAAGCCTTGGATTGTCGAGTCGTCCGCAAATTTTATGAGTTTCACATTATTTTTGTCAATACGACAATCATCAGTGTACAATGTAAACAACATTGGCGATAGTACGCACCCTTGAGGGGCTCCAGTATTTGTGGTTGCTAAGGTGGAGAATACATTGTTGACTTTCACATATTGAGTTCGGTCAGTGAGAAAGTCAAGCAGCCACAAAATTTTCTTTGCATTTAAAGACATGTTAATGAGTTTGTCAACGAGAATATGAGGCTGGATCGTGTTGAAGGCCGATGAAAAGTCTATAAAAAGTATTCTACAATAATTTCTGGGTGAATCTAAATGTGTATAAATATTGTCTAAAAAGTACAAAATGGCATCCTCAACCCCTCTTCCTATTTTGTATGCAAATTGCGATTGATCTTGAAATGCAGATGTTGTTTTCTTTATATCGTCTAAGACAAATCTTTCAAAGCATTTCATAACTAATGATGTTAAAGCTACGGGTCTTAAATCATTCATTCTATCCCATTTATTCTTTTTGGGTACGGGAACCAGCTCAGAACATTTCCACGTCTTTGGAATGGTATGGGTTTCAAGGGAGATGTTGAAAATCTTTTGAAAAATAGGGGACAATTCACTACAACATCTTTTCAAAATGATTCCTTTTAGTCCATCTGGGCCGCAAGCTTTGTTAATGGGCAGTGAGAGAAAGCGTCTACGAACTTCTTCCACTGATATCTTTAGTCCTTCATCAGGTGACAAATCTTTATCTTTTATTAATGATTCTTTGACTTTTGTTATTTCTTTTGAAAAATCTTTCTCAAAGCGAGTGTAGAATGAATTGAGCTGGTTCGCGAAGTCTAGTTCGTTTTCCACATCGATTGAGTTTTTATTGCAACTTAAACCTAAAACCGTTTTCAGTCCTTTCCAGGTTTCACGTACATTGCCTCTATTAAATGATTTCTCTAGTTTTTGTTTATAGGCCATTTTGCATTTGTTAATTTCGTTTTTTAGTTTTGAGTTAATTTCTTTCATTCGCTGTTGGTCTTTTTCCGCGAAGGCAAGGTGTTTCTCTTTGATGATGGAATGAAGATATCCTTTGAACCAAGGTTTATTATTTGGGTATTTCGTCAAAAGCCTTGTTTCGGTGACAGACTCGGAACAAAATCTGATGTAGCTACTAATGACGTCTGTCAATTCGTGAATGTCTCTGCTTGACTCCTCAAACATGCTCCAATCAGTGGAGTCGAAACAATCTTTTAATCGTTCTATTCCGTCTTCCGTCAACAACTTCATTGTTCTCTTCTCATTCGTGTACATGAGTCCTAAGTGAGTTACTGAGTCAACTTAATTTCTACACTTGCATTCAGTGTTTGATTCCTTGTTGTCTATACCTATACAAATATTTGCCTTTGATCTCCTTGTCTCTCTGTCTCTCTGTCTGTCTTTCTGCCTGTTTCTCTCTCACTCTCTCTCTGACTTTCTCTCTCTCTCTCTCTCTCTCTCTCTCTCTCTCTCTCTCTCTCTCTCTCTCTCAAATGTGGCGTATCCCTTCCAGAATGTAGCGTTCTTGACAACAACACTTCTTTTTCTCTCTCATTGCCATCCTTCCTTATGCGGCTATGTCAGTATAGAAGCTTTTCAGTATAGCTACACTTTACCTCTGTCTAGGTATTCTATTTCCTCTAATATTCTTCTCTCAAACCTCAGCGGCCCTACCTTTTATGTGTCTGAGGACGTTCTACTTCCCAATCTTTACTGTTGTTGCCACAAGGCAGTTGCTCTCCATCTATTCGTTCGTCTAGATCCATGATCGAATGATTTGTTCTTTCTTGGACTCATGGTATCTTACAAGAATGTTCCACAGTGTTTGTTTTAAAGCTAGTTATCATAATATGATAGGAGCTTGTACGAATGAGCCATGCCTCGCATCCACAGTTGACTATTGGGAAGGTAAAGCAAAGTAAAGTTAGTACCCATGACTGATTGTATGGGAATAAGAGGTAGGCTAAGAGCCCTAACTATACCAGGCATAGGGCATAATGTGGTAGGTTGCCATTGCTTTCCAAGCCGACTTTACCTCCGCCAAGTCTAGAAAGGCCTAGGTACCCATTTTACTGCTGGGTGACTAGGGGGCCCCGAAAAACATCAACTGCCGGCTGGTTTCGAACTCGGGCCATCTCGCATGGCAGTCAGCTGCTCTACCAACTGAACTACCGGGCCACGTTGGAAAAGTGCATAATAATACATGCATTCTAATTAACTTAATTCTCGTGCTTTTCGATCTCCTTGCTAAAGGACTTTTTTATGTAATTTGTTTCAGGCAAATAAGGGCTATAATGAAGCATTGTGTTTTGATCTCCCGGCGGACACTTTCCCTCTTGTATATTATCATTGATCCTTAAGTTGAATTCTATTACAACTTCATTTTTATCATATTATTAGTTCCACGATTTTCCAATTTCGAGTATTAATAACTGCTTTTGCTTTTCTTCTATTTTTTAATAAATCTCTACAGATTGTACAAGCATACAACATTTGAATTATCCCTGAAGCCTTTTCTGGAATTTGGCATTGAAGACCAGCTGTACCATGAATGAGAACTGAGTGAAATAGAAGCCGGTACAATTGCATAAAAACCAATAATGTTCGATCGAACAAAGGCGTTCATCAAACAAATACAAGGAAACTATAATAATATAGCAGTTCAAAATCGATGCGAGTATGCAATGTCGGATATTCATTTTCTCCATGACATTGAAAGCATAAACAATCAATTTTTTTTTAAAAGAAAGGAAAAAAAAAGCAAGAAAAAATTATTATGATGGAAGAATTATGAGTTTATCCAATCCGTTGTAATGGACTCAAGTCTTCCTCTCCCATGAAAGCATAATACGTGTAGCAGAGGCTGGACAATATACAAGTCTGTGTGTTTAACTCACATGCTGAGATTCAGACAACAATAGAATGTTGTGTTAAACTCTATACAATGACTTAGGGTTTCTTCAGGTTAGCACCTAGATTTTCACATTAAATCTATATTTTGGTCTTATAGCACTGTGTCTATGTGACCTGCTTGCTGGAATTTGGTTCAACGAAATTCACTTATGGGAGGAGACAGAGATGGAAACAATTTACATTTTTCTTGCTTTGAATGATGGACTGCATGACAGTAAAAACAAAAATGTCATTTAGTTGACATTTCCTCTTTTGTTGGACAAAAAAAAAAAAAGTAAAGTTAGTCTCGTACCCATGACTGAGTGTAAGAAAATTAGGGGTAGAGCCTTAAGTATACTAGGCATACGGCATAATGTGGATGTTTCCCATTGCTTTCCACGTCGATTTTACTTTCACCATGTCTAGAAAAATCTATCTGCCCATTTATACTGCTGGATGAACAGGGCGCCTCGAAAAAAAATCCACTGCCCGGCAGGGTTCGAACTCGGTCACCCTTGCATGGCAGTCAGCCGCTCTACCGAATCAGCTACCGGGCCGCCGTTGGACAAAACCATTTCGCAAATCTTTGATGTACAATCTTTAGCCTTGAAAATAGAAGAAGCAGCCATTGGTACCAAACTCCTCAAAACGATATGGATACTGAAGCACGAAATGAAGAAGACATGGATGTCAATGCACACCAAGATGAAATAGATTTTAGCTCTGATCGAAATGATATGAATACTGTAAGACATCAAGATGACTTAGACAATGCACTACGTCAAGATAACATGGATAATACAGGGCATTCAAATGACATACATAATACAAAACATCAAGACGCCATGGCCAATGCAAAACATCAAGATTACATAAATAAAACACACCATCAAGGGGGCATAGGCGATACAAAACATCCAAGTGTCATGGAAAATTCAAAACATCAAGATATAATGGATACTCCAATGCATCACGATGGCATAGACAATACAAGAGATCAAGATATCGTGGATACTCCAATCCATCACGATGGTATGGATAAAACAAAACATCAAGATATCATGTATACTTCAATGCATCACGGTGTCATGGATGATACAAAACAGCAAGTTGACAAGAATAACACAATACATCAAGGTAACATTGAATGCGCTTGTTGCCTGTTAGACCTTGCTAGGTTGATAACCACTAACAGTGAATGGGTGGAGGAGAGGAAAACAGTATTTCTTATGGCTGCTATGAAGGGTCACACGAATTGTGTGAGATATTTGTGGCAAGCACGAACGAATAAAGATGTTGATGACTGGGATGCAGAATTTCACTCTGCCACTGTTTTAGCCTTGAGAAATCTCCACCTAGACTGTGTCCAATATTTGATAGGCTTAAGGTATCCAGGTAAAATATGTAGCATGGGGGCATTTTCTGGAGAATTCTTCTCAAAAGAAGAAACATTCGTAAAAATGCAATTATTCAAAAGGTTTTACTTCGACTCAAGTGAAGTCAGTGATAACAAAAGAATTGATTTTCTATTTGAAATCGCCCGAGAATTTTATCAGGAAATCTTTTCGTCCTCCGGCACAGTGCTTTCCTTGTTACTTTGTACTCTAATCCTTTTGAAAAAGACTACAGCTTGTATTTGTTGCTTTCGTGAAACTGAAGAAGTAAAACTCAAAATGTTAACACATTGCCCGGACGCTGTCATTGCGCTGACCGTTGCAAACTCTCATATGGATTGTGTTAAACGTTTACTTGGAAACCGAAACTTTGTAACCAGAGAAATGAGAGCATTAGCTCTTGTGATTGCTGTATGTAAAGGGAGTGTTGAATTTTTGAGGTATCTATTGGAATTCAGAATGCCTTGTGAGAATGAGACTACATTGGATACAAAAAAAATAATTGCGCTTTCACTGGCGGTAGCAAACGGTTTTGAAGAACCTGTTAGGTTTTTACTGGATACCAAAAAAGTAGAAATCAATCAGCAAAATAAAGATGGAATCACTTCCTTTATGTTATCGGCATTGAACGGTCATGCTAAATGTGTTAAATATTTACTCGATACAGGCAAGGTAGATATCAATCAGCAACATAAGGATGGATACACTGCCTTAATGCTATCGGCACGAAATGGTCATGTTGAATGTGTTAAATATTTTCTTGAAACAGGTACTGTAAATATCAATCAGCAAGATGGCCAAGGAGACACTGTCCTTATGAAAGCTGCATGTAATGGTCATGTTGAATGTGTCAAATATTTACTTGATACAGGAAAGGTAGACATTAATCAGCAAAACAGCCAAGGAGACACTGTCCTTATGAAAGCTGCATGTAATGGTCATGTTGAATGTGTCAAATATTTATTTGATACAGGAAAGGTAGATATTAATCAGCAAAACAGCCAAGGAGACACTGTGCTTATGAATGCTGCATGTAATGGTCATGTTGAATGTGTCAAATATTTATTTGATACAGGAAAGGTGGATATCAATCAGCAAGATGGCCAAGGAGACACTGTCCTTATGAAAGCTGCATGCAATGGTCATGTTGAATGTGTCAAATATTTACTTGATACAGGAAAGGTAGATATTAATCAGCAAGATAGCCAAGGAGACACTGTCCTTATGAAAGCTGCATGCAATGGTCATGTTGAATGTGTCAAATATATACTTGATACAGGAAAGGTAGATATTAATCAGCAAGATAGCCAAGGAGATACTGTCCTTATGAAAGCTGCA
This sequence comes from Goniobranchus fidelis, assembly GCA_028565935.1. NCBI lineage: Eukaryota > Metazoa > Mollusca > Gastropoda > Nudibranchia > Chromodorididae > Goniobranchus > Goniobranchus fidelis. Next base: position 6,549 of record JAOWAZ010547537.1, read on the forward strand.
TGTAATGGTCATGCTGAATGTGTCAAAAATTTACTTGATACAGGACAGGTAGATGTCAATCAGCAAGATAGCCAAGTATACACTGTCCTTACGAAAGCTGCATATAATGGTCATGTTGAATGTGTCAAATATTTACTTGATACAGGAAATGTGGATATCAATCTGCAAGCTCCGGACGGAGCTACTGCCTTTATGTTATCGGCATGGAATGGTCATTTTGAATGTGTCAAATATTTACTTGATACAGGAAAGATAGATGTCTATCTGCGAAATGTCAATGGAGACACTGCCTTTATGTTGTCCGCAGAGAATGGTCATGTTGATTGTATTAGATATATACTTGATACAGTTGATGTCGACATCAATCAGCAAAATTCCTATGGACGAACCCCCTTTATGTTATCGGCATGGAATGGTCATGTTGAATGTGTTAAATTTTTACTTGATACAGGAAAGGTAGACATCAATAAGCAAGATGGTGATGAGCACACTGCCTTTATGTTATCGGCATGGAATGGTCATGTTGAATGTGTTAAATATCTACTTGATACAGGAAAGGTAGACATCAATAAGCAAAATTACAATGGAGAAACCGCCTTCATCATATCGGCAGAGAATGGCCATGTTGAATGTGTAAAATATTTGCTCAGTACAGGTAAGATAGATATCAATCAGCAAAATGCCCAAGGACGAACTGCTTTTATGTTATCGGCATGGGATGGTCATGTTGAATGTGTTAAATATTTACTTGAAACAGAGAAGGTAGACATCAATAAGCAAGATGGTGTTGAGCACACTGCTTTTATGTTATCGGCAGAGAGTGGCCATGTTGAATGTGTTAAGTATTTACTTGAAACAGGGAAGGTAGACATCAATAAGCAAAATTACAATGGAGAAACTGCCTTCATCATATCGGCAGAGAATGGCCATGTTGAATGTGTAAGATATTTGCTCAGTACAGGTAAGATAGATATCAATCAGCAAAATGCCAAAGGACGAACTGCTTTTATGTTATCGGCACGGAATGGTCATGTTGAATGTGTTAAACATTTACTTGAAACAGGGAAGGTAGACATCAATAAGCAAGATGGTGATATGCACACTGCTTTTATGTTATCGGCACAGAATGGCCATGTTGAATGTGTAAGATATTTGCTCAGTACAGGAAAGATAGATATCAATCAGCATAATGCCCAAGGACAAACTGCTTTTCTGTTATCGGCATGTAATGGTCATATTGAATGTGTTAAATATTTACTTGATACAGTCAAGGTAGATATCAATCAGCAAGAAAGATTGAAATCAACTGCCTTTTTGTCATCGCCAATGAATGGTCATTTTGGACGTGTTAAATGCTTTCTTGATACATTCAAGGTAGATATCAATCAGCAAAGTATGTTAGGAAAAACTGCCTTTATGTTATCGGCAATGAATGGTCATATTGAATGTGTTAAATATTTACTTGATACAGGGAATGTAGATATCAACCAGCGAAGTATGCTAGGAACAACTGCCTTTATGTTATCGGCAATGAATGGTCATATTGAATGTGTTAAATATTTACTTGATACAGGGAAGGTAGATATCAATCAGCCAAATATGTATTTAGAAACTGCCTTTATGTTATCGGCAAAGAATGGTCATATTAAATGTGTTAAATATTTACTTGATACAGGGAAGGTAGGTATCAATCAGCCAAATATGTATTTAGAAACTGCCTTTATGTTATCGGCAAAGAATGGTCATATTGAATGTGTTAAATATTTACTTGATACAGGGAAGTTAGGTATCAATCTGCAAAATATGTTCGGAGAAACTGCCTTTATGTTATCGGCAAAGAATGGTCATATTGAATGTGTTAAATATTTACTTGATACACCGAAGGTAGATATCAATCTGCATAATAAGGATGGAAGAACTGCCTTGATGTTATCAGCATTTAAAGGTCAGGATAAATGTGTTAGACATTTTCTAGACAGTGGCCATATAGATAAAGATCATCACAAGCAACATGGAATCGAAACCATTCAGAAAGTCATCGAATACCGTCATCCTAGATGTCTCATGCTGCTTCTCAATCATTATGATCTATGTTTGTGCGATGAGATAAAAGAGATATTTTTTCAAGATTCCCATAGCAACCGCCAAACTCTTGCATTTATTCCCCATTTTTTGAAAGCTGGACTCTTTGACTGGAGTTGGTACCCTGAATTCCCTCTCATAAAGCAAGGATTACTAGCACGTGAACTAGTCGCAAGTGGCTATGCGCCCAGACAGTTTGAATGGGAGGGCAAACAATCTTCTCCTTTATATGACGCCTTTATGATAAACGACGTTGGCTTGGCTCACTATCTGATAGCCAATCTTTATCTGACGGCTTTTGATGTGGAAAACTTTCAAAGGGATAAAAACCTACAGAGCCATGTCAACTTGTATGCATCAGAAAGTATCAAGGCTTTGCATAAACAATTATTTAGCTCTCCTTGGAACCTACAAGCGTTGAGCCTTTTAAAAATTTCCTGCTCTCTGAGAAACGATCGTCGTGAAAATGACATGAGTCAGGAACTTATACAGTGGTTGATAGAAGAATTTCAACTGCTGCTTGGATTTGAACACTCAATTCGGTGGCTGTGTCAGCGCCAATGGGATTTCATTGATATCGGATTCCTGTTAAATGGGCGTTGCCTGCAAAGTCTCGACCAAAGTAATTCCCATTATGGCAATTGTTGTAACAATTTCTGTCTGAAGGTACGGGGATGGCCTATAAGAAAAGCAAAGCAATTTTCTGAAGAAAATTAAACAAAGAGAGCAGCTGTTGGTTTTTCTTTGTATGTCTTGGTTTGTTTTCGGTTTTGTTTGTTGTTGTTGTTTTCAACTTTTTTTTCCACGTAATGCTTGACTTGTGATATTCGCTGTAAAGTGCATACAACTCAGATTTATAGATGCTCTTTTGTTCGGCTTTGTTTGTTAAAGGCAATACATTTAAAGTGATTAAGGTTTTTCCTTCAAACTGTCAGAAAACCAGTCACCCTGCACGAATGGGGTTATACGGTAAAATAGCAAGTTGGCGATAACAATGAAAAAGGTCAAGAGATGTGGTAGTTCCGGTATTGCAGTACTCTTATATAATACATAAAAAGCACAATACAGCATAACATCACATAACATAACATGATTTTGTTACATGACAGGAAACGACACGAAATGACATTGCATGACACGAGACAATATCTTTCAAAACAACATAACGTTATAAAAATATATTGATTTTATGACATGCCAGAAATTGACAAGAAATGACATTGCATGACAAGGGACAATATCTTTCAAAACAACATAACGATATAAAAATATATTGATTTTATGACATGCCAGAAATCGACACGAAATGACATTGCATGACAAGGGACAATATCTTTCAAAACAACATAACGATATAAAAATATATTGATTTTATGACAT
>JAOWAZ010547648.1:0-10008 GCA_028565935.1 Goniobranchus fidelis
AGAGAGAGAGAGAGAGAGAGAGAGAGAGAGAGAGAGAGAGAGAGAGAGAGAGAGAGGGGGTTGCGACATTCCGTTCCATACGACTTTGGTGCGTTTCTTTTACCACGACATGAATCAGGCACTTAATTTCCTTTACTTCACCAAGATAGACAGACAAGAAGCAGGTGGACATTGTAGTTGGAGAAAAACGACAGCTCCCCTCGATAAACCCAGTGGGGCAAAGCAAACAAGAGATCAGCCATAGAATAGAGAGTAACCACTCCGATGACCATGACTTGACCTATGAAAGCGCTACATACTATGCAAAGCAAGGATAATCGATTAAGTTTGAAATACTGACGATTGTAGATTATAAAAAAAGGTACAGTATATGACATCATTTTCTCAAAAATGACTAGACTACATAGTCACGGGTCCATGAAGCCATAGAATGTGTACTTTGTCTTTGTGAATACTAATGTTGACTTTGTAATACCGAGGATGAAGAGAAAAGGAAGTGAAGGCAGGGGCAAGAACTGAAAAGGAAGAAGATGATAGGAGAAGTCATTATAAACTTGCCACCTTATGTTGATTCAGTGTTGACACCAACATTTCTCATATGTTAAGAGAAGCATTATTAAGATAACTTCAAAGTTGATCAGACGCAACAACAACAACAACAACAACAACAACAACAACAACAACAACAACAACAACAACAATAACAACAAAATGCTGAAAACATTTTTCACGATATGGTTCTAGACTGGGGTAGGGGTGCGGGGACTTCAAGGTTTCAAACTCCAGTAAGGTATTCAGAATTTTGCTGCATATGGTCGGGTTCTGTTCATCCCTTCTTATGGGGAGCGAAAGCCCAGATGACTTTACTGGACTGCAAAAAACGAGCAGTAACAATAACAACATGACTTTGAGTACGTGCTAAGGCAGGTAGGAACTAGTTATTCTGGGGAGGAGGTGTGGCTGATGGTGATACACGTATATTCTGCACTTCAAAGACGGTATGACGTGAAGAGATGGAAAGAGAGGAGAGAGAAAAGAAAGATAGAGTACATTAGCGACCATTTGAGTGAGGCGGGACACGTGCAGTATAAAGGTCATATTACAGTTTGTGTTAGTTAAAGGCCATGCACGCCTTTATCCAGAAATTGATTTTTTTTAAAATCTTTATGATCAGTTGTCATTCAAGTATCAAATTAATTAATTAAACCGATGACATAGTTTTGATCTGCTCATAGGAAGATCGATATATCTATAGAATCCTTCCCATTCTTTAAGGCATACAGTAACAGACCTTGGCGTAAGTTCTCTTAGGATGTCCATACAGTTCCCGCTCTCTGTTCCTTTCGTGCTGCAGAAATAAACACCATTGTAATGTGTCACTAACTGCTGGTCGAGGCAAGAAGTTTAAAATTAAATGTATCGTCCTGACGAGGGCTATTTATTGATCTAAATCAACTTTGCGTAAATGTCCCAGAAATGAAAATAAAACAGTCTATAAAATAAGTATTTTGTGTTATCGAGATGAAACTTTCATAATCAGCTGGCCATACATTCCGTCCTATCTTTCAACACTAAGGAGATGAACACATATTTCGTTGCAATAGAACCTCTCACCACGCAATCAGCCGTTCTCTAATGAGATAACTACCATTGCCGGAATTACTTCTCCCCAGATATCAATGTATTCAGTAAGTTGACCTTGACAGAAATCAATGACAGTTTAATCTTGAACCCCATTTCTTCACACTGGCAGTGAGAAAGGTAGCATTGTCATGTTCATGTTTCAAGTCAACATTCTCTGAAAATCACTTTTCCCATAGCTTATTGAAGGCTTGAATATAATAATTCAGTCTTTTTTGAAGTGTTGTCATTGAGGTAAGTTTGTGTCTAGCCCAATGTATCCATGCATACATCATGTATAAGGGATTTGTTTTTGGTTTATCAAAATGCAGATCTGCCGTCTTGTTGTGATCACTTTTGTAAGCATGGCAAAGGCGACGCAGAGCCCCTGAAGAAGAGCGCTTAATAAAGCAGCATGAAACTAGATTAGACGACTATCCCTTTGTGTTGAATCTATAGGACGCTAGTTTTCTGTGGCTGTTGAATTTCAAAATAACTATTTTTGCAAAAACTTGTTAACAACTTGTACACGCTAGAACCTTTTAACATCCATGTACACAAAATATATATAAATCTAAACGTGACCATTTCCTTTTCAGTTGAGGGACATCACTAGCATGCTACATCTACAGCGTCCTCTACCACTGATTGTGTGTGTGTGTGTGTGTGTGTGTCTGTAGGTGTGTGTGTGCTAAATCATTTCATTGAATTTCATATGAGAGTTCATAACACAATAGTTGACAACTTATAATAAATATAAGATCTTTACTACAAAGGTTTTGTCAGACAAGTTCTTCATCGACTAGCAAAGCAAATCACTATCATTTTCAAAATGTTATCGTGAGTAACTTCTATACTTAATGGTAATATGTATGGATTTAAAGAAAAATAAACGAACCTGTATCTGCATATTACGAATGTCCCTCATCTTGGACAGTTGCACTTTGCTTCGAGTCTTGGCGGCTGGATGATCTCCGCGTTTCACTCGGTCCATTTGCTCCAGGTCATCCAGAAGCATCCTCTCTTCTAAGTCCCGCAATTCTCGTTGTCTGCTGCGCTGTGCTTTAAGCCGCTTCAGTTCTGCCAAAGTGGTATCCATGTTAACTAATTTTATCAGAAAACTTGCTTTACTGCACTTCTGCTCCTTACTAATAATCACACCCCAGGCTGGTGGAATAGCTCGCCTAAATCTTCTGAGAAATCTTTTTGTATGAGGACTGGAATGTTATATATGACAAATTGAATTTCTGCTTATATTCTTTCTAGTACTTGGCAATCTATCGACCTCGATGGAAAAAAAAAATCTCCTCAGATGCTAGAAAAAGGAACTTCTCTTCTAGACCACTTTTTCCAAGCTGAAGCAAGCACTGAGGAATATTTTCAGCGCCGGCAAAGACGCTACATGAATCTGACAAGAGCATTATTCAACACTACAAAGACATCGAGCCGCATATTTCATGAGACCTCTCCAAAGGCATCTGTCAACAGCCATCATTGTCAACTTACAGTGTCATCAACTCAACCAGATTATACCTCGATCACAGGCAGAGATTCTCGATCTTGCATTCGCTCCCCCAAACGGCTGTGGTCTTCTTGGGTCTTGAATTTGCCCCCAAAACTGGAGTAGATGCAATTAACAGTTTTGACATTCTGATTGTGGTGCTACTTTGTCTCATAAGCCTCAAACGCATGGATGATAAAGGTCGCAAAGTACCGTCCCAATACGTCATCAATTCCATGACACAATGCCAAGTCAGATAATTTTTCTTCCTCTTTGCACAATAAGATGCAGCTCGACTTAAAAACAATGCTTTTTCATTGTATCTGATCCTTCAATATATCCAAAAGTTGTATTAGGCCTACGTACTGCTGTCGTATAAAGTACTCTCAGACATACGGGAAAATTCGATAGACTACATTGAACCACTTCTGATAAGTCGAAATAGCCATTGAACCGTTGCCTTGAAAACAGACTTGTCCTACTTATTCTTGTGATTTATGTATCGACGTTGCTGTATCATGTAATAAACAAGCACTAAGAAGTCGGATTATTTGAACTGATAAACTCAAATGTAAATCAAATTTCATCAATGAAAGCCAGTCCTCCTTGCAGTAGTCACGAGCTTAAACAGCAATCAAGAGGCAATCGAATCTGTACCATATCTACATACACACACGAATCGGTTGCTCTGGGATTAAAAGAAATCACCTTACTGAAGTATATCAAAGCAGTCTTAAGTGAAGACTCATCTTAAATCTCCTGTCACGACAGAGCAGAAAAATAGCACAGGGGTACGTTGCCTGTGACAACAGTAGTAAACTTATCAACATACCCCTGACGCGCGCGATCCTCTGTCCCCTCTCCATGAAGGCGGCGATTAAAAAGTAAGAGCAGAAGTGAATGACACGCGATCGATTTTCAGGATGATTAACGGTTGATATTTTATTGAAAATGGTATAATAAATGAATTTGAAGGAATGGGCAAACGTGCATAAAGGTTGACGGGATTGTACAGCGGGAGAGAAGGGGTACTGTGTGCGTAAGAGGGCGTGGGCGCTTAGCGTGACCGGTTAATTCATAATTCTATTTCTTTATCCATTATCGTCATTCCACCTCTAAAATTGAAGAGAAATGGTACCAGCTTATGGCATAAACTACGATCTCTTCAAGTAAAGGAGCCCTGTGTGTGATATAGACTTCATTGTATGATTTATCGTCGACCAACCCCTTGCTGGAAGCCGCAATTCAGCTTGAGGCCCACATAACATAAGAGGAAGATTTAAGACCAGGTCCGCTTGCTAAGGAGGGAAGGGGGGGGGGGGGAGTAAAAGTACGCATACAGATGAGAAAGAACAGGGGAAGAAAAGAGTCAAAAGGAAGACACGTGTAACAGAAAATAAAACGCGCAGTCGAGGAGGGTGGGAGGGGTATCGGTATCAAATTAATCGATATTGACGAGAGGTGAAGGATCTTAACAATTTCAACCAGTTCTTCTTCCATTTCTCACTTGAGATCAATTGGAGTGGGATCTTTTATTAGGCCCCGTGGCTGCTGTATGCATACTGATATCCTGATTACGGGTAAGCGGGACAGAAAAAATTCAATTTGCACACCTTCGATCTACCTCCCAATCTTGACTTGCATGGGCATGCGATATATAACTTTCGAGTCAGCGTAGGGTAGGACCTAGCTATGTGCACCCTGACAACAAAGAGACACTTCGGCAAGGGTACTAAGAGGGGTTAAGCCAGAGCTAAGGAAGACTGTCCTTGGACACCGATTGTTGTCAGAAATATGTGGGGTGTCGATTATCATTTTGGACAGCGAGGATCGCACGGAGATTAATTTTGGGGATGATAGGTAGATAGGAGGGTTTGGCGGTTGACAGGCACTATGCGGTGGAAGGAAACACCTTCTCCTGAAGACACAGGCCAATCCATTGTGGCTGTCCTTATTCTCATATTCTTCTAATATTAATAAAGAAAAGAAAAAGGAACCAGGATATGAAGGTACTTTTTTCCCCTTCGGGAAGGACAAGTGATGGGAAAAGGAAGGGGTGGGAGAGGATAATAATATAAGTTATTCATTATTTTTATTATTATGTAAATTATTGCTAGTATAACATGACGTCCTTTGACAACGCATATCCTATATGAAGTGAACAGTGTTGTAGCCAGAAGCCAACGGTTTGGTTTAAATTGCGACCAACCACTCCTTGATGACATAGGAAAGCGAAGTGAGGAGGGATAGGATACTATCCATAAGATTCTTGTCCAGTGTAATAAATATATCAATGTACGAAGAAATTAATTAAAAAGCGTTTGAATTCTTTTTATGTGTGTTCTTGTTCTTATTGTTTGTTTTCTTTTGAGTTTATTTTTGTTTGTTTGCTTATTTTCCTTCGGGAGTTTTTGCTCTGTTTACTCTTTGTTTAGTTTCTTAATTTTTTTCTGCTGTTGTTTCGTTGTTTTGTTTCTTTGTTTGTGTTTGTTTGTTTGTTTTTTGATGGTTGTTTTTGTTTTTGTTGTTGTTGTTTGTTTGATTTTTTTTCGACGTTTGTCTTTTTGAGATGGGTATTTATTTTTGTTATTGTGTTCTAAACATCCAAACTATTGGCAATCATTTGGAAAATGTGATATTTTTATGAAGGCTTTTTTAATATTCTCTGGAACATATTCATTCAATTTATTTTTTAAAGATTAATTGTTATGATTTACAGAATTCTCACTTATTAAGAGAATTCATTTGGTATATATTTAGGAATTCTTTAAAAGAATTAATTTCATATATTATATTTAAGAATTCGTTAAAAGAATTCATTTGGTGTACATGCATAAATCAAGGTTTACGATATATTTTTGTACTTGTCTTCAGTGTTTTGTCATGTGAATTATATATATACTTGTATATATAATACATAAGCAATAGACCCCTATACTGTTCTAACCATACAAATGCCAAGTTTGGTGTATCACAATTTGTTCTTCTTAAGTCACAGAAACAATTTTAAATTATTCAGAAACCCTAGACTCACATTAGTGGTATACTTATTTTGATATGAAAATCAAGCATTCTCGGCTATTATGTGTAGCTTTAATGGTGTTTCTACCAACACTTGAATTTGACACATACATGAAAAAAAGAAGAAGAAGCAAGTGAACTACTTTTCCACATGCACAGCTTGATATGGACAATATACATGTAACACGCTCAAATGTGTCCCTTCTCCCATTCCTGTTTGCCTCTCCCAAATGTGCCTCATATAAATAAGTACACATCATGCGCAAACAAACGCACCATAGTTGGGTTTTTTTCCCATTTAGTTCGCACCGCACTAAAGTTTATAGTTTTGATTTTACCAATAATCCAGCCCTCTTCAAGGATAGTTCCAACTCAATTCAGAAAAAAATTGAAATGTAGATCTATACACAAGTAGATATGTGTATATATGTATATATATTTATGTAAAAGATAGATTGCATTTATATAAGCGCTTTTCACCGTTCTACAGTCTCAAAGTGCTTTACAATACTTTATCCCCTTGCAGGCACACGCCCTGGGGAGTATACGGTAAAGTGCCAGCACAGTCAGCGCAACAATACCAGTCTATTGCTAGGTACTCATTTAACACCTGAGTCGAGTGAAGCAATTAAGGTAAATTTTCTTGTTTAAGGAAAAAACCCAAGTAGTCGTAGGTGGGAATCGAACCCGGGACCTCCAAGTCACAAGCTGACGCCTTAATCATTGAGCCACTGAGCCCCCTGTATATATATAGCCCCCTATATATGTAATGTATATATATATATATATATACATATATGTAGATCTATTCAAGTAATACTATAGGTTGAGATTCTAGATCAAAATATATAGCCCAGTGGAAAAATTTGATTGTGTTGGATCTTCGTCTGCAATTACTCCTAAATTCAACCCAGCAATTGATCTTGATATAAACCTAGACCTCCCAACTATCTAAGAGATGAAGAAAGCTATCAAAACTCTAAATGATGGAAAAGCAGCAGGGGAAGATCTGATAATAGCAGAAATGCTAAGGGTTGAAGGAAAGTTGGTTCCTGAGCTGCTGAGGAAAATATTTACAAATATCCGGAACTCTGAAGATATACAAAATGAATGGAACACAGGACTTATTTATATACTATTTTTGTTCTCTTGCTCTTGAACTTGTACATTTCCTGGGCACGTTTGCGAGAGTTAGACAGGAATGGGAGAGGGGACATGTTTCGGACTGTTTCATACATACCTAATGCATACATATGTATATACATGATACATACATACATGCATCACATTATGTCACAAAACCTTGGGCATCCTTTCGATTGTGAATAATTTCTGTAAATCTTAACACATTTTTTATGAAACTTTGTTCAAATCAAAATAATCCCAGGGGAAGTTGTAATGTGAAATTTGATTGAAGCACTTTTAATATTGTTGTGCTCTCACAAAAAACTGTCATGTTTGTGTTTTTTCAAAATGTGCTTTTTCTCTGCACCAGTCTGAACTGTGGTTATAATATGAAACTGCTTTCACTTCCAATCACTGGGATTTGGTAAGACTAGTAAGAGTCAACTTCTGGAAAACTTATCTGCTTTGTTATCTTCACTCTAATCTAGATCTAGACATTCTGTTGTTTTTTTTAACCTGTCCTGGCTGTGGAATAAAGAAGATAAGGCATTTGCAATAGAGGTTTATTTGCAGTCTGGGTCAGCAAAGGCAGCTGTCACCAAACAGATGAAGGAAATTGGTTCTAAAATCCTGTCACCAAACAGATGAAGGAAATTGGTTCTAAAATCAATCTCATTTCTAAATGGACTGTCTGCAATTGGTTATTAAAGTGTCATTTTTGCAAAATTCCTTTCTGAAGACAAAGGGTAAAGATGGAGAGGGTTTTAGTGGCAGGCTTCTAAATGGGAAAAGTCCAGAGAACATTGCACTAGTGAGGGAAACCTGTCCTGCATTTTCTGAGGGAATGGCTTTTTTTTTTTACGATACACGGTGGTTGTTTTATCTAGTTCGCTCAGGTTTTAGCATTGACTTGTCCATGAAACAAATAGTTCGACTCTTCATCGAACAATGTTTCCGCAAGGGGACTGAGCTGACTCTTACCAAATCCCAGTGATCAAAACTCAAATGTGGTATAACAACATTTCCGGCTGATGCAGAGAGCATGCACATTTTGACAAAATTAAAAGATGCTAACTTTTTATAGGAGCCAGCAATATGTTGTATAAGTGCTTCAATTATCATCAATATTCCATTACTTCTTCCTCTGATTTTAATTTGAATCAAGTTTCATAAAAATGTGTTAAGATTTAAAGAAATTGTTTACAATTGAAATGGTGCCCAACATTTTGTGACATCCATCCATCCATCCATCCATCCATTCAACGTACGTACGTACGTACATACATACATACATTCATTCATTCATACATACATACATACATGCATAGATAGGGTGAGCCAGAAAAATTCTGCCCAACTTTGAGGCTAGTGACTTTATCAATTTCTTTATTAACATCAAATTTGGCTTGGATCAAGCAGAGTTCACATTTAGTATGGATACAAATTTTGTCACAGTCACAGTTTTGTTTAAATTTAAGAAAGATACATTATCTTGAATGTAACTTCTCCAAAATATGAAACACGAACCTTCTCGTCCAATTTGAACACAAGTAAACTACACGGATCTATGATTCTCCAAATTATTCACACATGCCTGTACTCACTCAAAGTTTACAAGATAAGCAAACGATACTTATGAACGATACTTATGAATAATCATTGTACTAAATGATCCTATTGAATAGATTATTGGTTGTACTGTGTAATCCACTTATATCGACAGCCGATTTGTTGACATCAAATTCCTGAATTTTTACCTTCTCTATACTGAATACTGTCTCTAATATTAACTTTTTCTTCGGCCTTCTCTACTTTATCGTCATGCTTCCAAGAGGTATCTGGTGAAGCCCATGATCAGAAAGGGGGGAGGAAATGTCACACTGAAGTAACACACATTATTTTTTGTTAGTTGGCACACTTACAAAGTACTTTACGGACACACCAGGCTTTAATAGCTCATGTACACAATACATCATGTAATAGATGACCTACACACCTTTCACCATAGGTATAGAAGCCTCACTACCCCTGCTCTCTATCCTGATCCCATTCCATCGTTAGCAGATGCTGTGGGCAGTTGCCTGGTCTTTCACTTATCCTCAGCAAGCAGTCACAACAGACATGTCCTAGGCTAGGCCTTTAGGCCTTTTACCTATGCAAACGTGTTTAGCAAAATTTTTGTACAATGCAGGTGGGCCAATATGTCTCTCACTCTCAACTTCCCGTTCATCATCTCGCATCATGTCATACAAGGCAGATAGGTGTACTGCTCTGCTCCAGCACAAGAGTTCACTCTGTTCCTAATAAGTTTGTTTTTACCCACTGACCTCCCCTTGTTTTATTCCTCTTATGTGGCCTTTTATTTTTATAGACATTCCTATTATATGGACATCAAATCCTCTTCCCACTAGATGGCGATATGAGATGATAACACTGTACTTAAAACAGTTTTTCTGATGCAACAGATTTTGGAGAAGGTGCTTGCAATGTGTAGTCAGACGATGAGGCGGCTCACAGGCCCTTATCTGACTGGGCATCCACACAAAAAAATATTCATCAGGGCCATTTTTTTCAAATTTTAATCCCCCTTGGTAATCTTAACTTCGTGCACGAAGTTTAATTTAATGTCATAAATACATTTCTGAGTCTATTTCTAACATGAGTGTAAAGTTCCATGAATTTCTGTAAAACAACTTGGGTCCCTTTAATGCCTCTTCAACGCAGCATTTTTTTTTTTTTTT
>JAOWAZ010547759.1:0-10008 GCA_028565935.1 Goniobranchus fidelis
ACTTTTTCCTTAATTTCAAATAAATGATCACAAAATTCCTATGCTAGGATCTATTACATGCTGTGATAGATTTCTTGAAGATGTTTTGTCAATTTCTGTTGTCATGAACTTTTAAATTTCAAGTGACACATCTTGTAATGAACAAGATGAAGATCAGTAACAAAGACCTATCAAGGAGTGTATATTTTCCCTTTCCTGTCTCATAAAAAGATTAGTTTTCCCATTTAGATTTTAATTAGCATGTTGATTGCTGACTGGAGTCCTCCCTGACAGTGTGGCAGGGAAATAGGTACTGAGTCCAGAATTTATGTTTCACCCATTTCACATTCCGATAATCTTTGAGGTTGGAATTAGAAAGTATAAATTCGAGTGCCTTACATCGAGATGGTCATTGCAAATTTTGAAAGCCAGTCAAGAAAATTCAGACTTCTGAAGCACTGCAGACAAACGCCAAATTCTATTTCCGTATCTCTCAAGCCAGCAGAATCAGAGCAGGTAAGCGTTTATTTTCACACAATCTTTCCTTGTCATATTCAAGTATAAATGTTCTGTAAAGAAAGTTTTATAATCTTTTTAAAATGACCTAAGTTAGCATGTTGTCCTATCCTGTTTTTTTCATTGACAGCTGCCTATTTCTTTTCATGCTAGTATTAAATAAGATTTTTACCGCTTCATCATACCTTTCTACATGTGTCATATTTGTAATATGAATGAAATAAAAGAAATTCCAAATTTAAACAGCTGCATTACATTATTTCATCTCAGCATGCAACTACCTTACTTTTTATTATTTGTCTGTACAGACGCTAATGGAGGAAAATTCTCGGTACGAGGATGATGACATACTGTTGCAATGTTTGAAAGAGTTGGAGCAGACCTTTTTGCTGAGCCAAAATGAATTTTTGGCAACATCACAACTCCATCATCGCAAATCATACAACCATCTGTATCGAGCAAAGTAAATCAAACTACTTGTACTGCTGCCGCAACATCATCAACGTGGCCTACTCAGACATCATTATTGTCGGACCATCACCAACCTTTGCACCAAATCAATAGCCCAACACCATAGCCACCTTCAATTGTTCTATCATGTTCGAGTGATGGAAATTTTCAACCGCTACATTGGGCAGCTGAAATGGCTTCATCAACACTGCTAGTATTACAGGATCCTGAGACTGACTTTTCACTTAATAGTGGTGATGAAATGCTCCTATCAAAAATGAGATCACTAATCAGGGATATGAAAGGCATATTAGATGAAGAATCTGAGACAACGGAAGAAGAATATCTGTTTGGTGTCATTTTGCCCGAGGTCAGTGATTCCAGCACACCGGTACTGTCAGCTCAAAGTACCACTGAAGAAGGCCTACAAATGTATCCCTTCAGGAGCCTCAAACACATTCAGATGCATCTACATGTCATTCACAACAAAATCACAGTAAAAAACGTAAAAGAAAAAGGACTCCTGAAGAGATCACTATGCATAAAAAAGAAATGCTTCTCAAGAAGGCAGCAAAATACGACGTACTGGAAGGCTGCACGCCTAAGGCTGCACGCCTAAGGCTGCACGCCTCAGTCCTGTTCGAAAAACTGTAACAAAAATTTCAGTGAAAACCAAAGAAAGGAAATCAATTACCAGTTTTGGCAAATGGACTATTCAAGGCAAAAGTCTTTCATAAGGCAAATGGTAGCAACACATGAATGTAGTGAGAGACAAAAACGTAAGAAAAGTTTTACATGCACTTTTAGATTTTGGGCCAATGACGGAAATTACAAAGTGGTGTGTCAGCGTTTTTTCTTAATACTTTTGGTCTTAAGTGGAACAATGACAAATCATAAGAAAGGCATTTGAGGACTTTGATCCTTCTCAACCAAATACATTTCTCTCTGTAGTTGTCAAAGATCGATGAGGTACCGGAGTACCGACTCATAAAATTGACCATTCTATCATCAATGCAGACATAGCGTGATATCAACCAGCGGTTCCTCATTACAGACATGCACATGTGCCTAATAGAAGGTATTTACAGAGCAACTTGACATTGAAAGAGACGCATTCATTGAAATCAGTCAAATGACATTACGTATCAAATGTATCACAAAGTTTTAATGAGCATGAACATATCACTTGCATAACTTGGGAATGTGGCATGTGAACTTTGTGCTGAATTTGACATTCACAAAAGGAATTACCGATGTGAGCAACTGTGTGAATATTTTGGGAAATGTATTGCGTGTTCATATTTCATGTAATCCCCTTATTATACACTGCATGATTTGTAAATTCTTATTGCAACTATGCGTACTTAAAACTGTATTGTATTTCCATATTTCATATAATTCTATGGCATAAACACTGCAAATGCTTATTACTGCTACATTACGCTAATCTAAAATCATATTTTAAAAATGTCCTTCAGTCCAAATTCCTTGGGAATCTGAATTGTACATTTCTCTTGCTAGCCTGTATCTATTTATGTGAGTACTACATTTCCCAAAATATTCACTCCATTGAATGAACATTAAAATTCAATTCCAATCAAACCTGATATCCTTTTTCTTACCTTTTGCTCTGCAACTACTCGTGTGTATTCTTCAGTTGGCTGGTATTCCTTTGGAAATCTTGAAATTTGGAGAAGCTTTGTCAAGCTCTCTTTAGAATCCAAGTTTTCTGAGTCTTGATGACCTGGAATGTTAGGGAGACTAGGGGTGGCCACTGCATTGTTTGCAAGAAGGCTGGTCTGGGACTCGTTTAGGCTGGCATTTCTTTGCTGCCATGAGTTGCTGTTATTGCTCGTGTTACTGCTGTTCATACTCATCAGATTGCTATTATCTGCAGGATTGATGTTATGTGGCAGATTGTTGAACGGATCTGAAATTAAAAGAATGCATACAGATGTAACAGAAACAATCTATGTTATTTGGTTTTCTCAAAATGACAAAAGAAAAAAAACCCTAACAAAAAAAAACCCTAACAAAAAAACAACAAAGCAAAGTTAAAGCGAAGTTAGTCCAATACTCATGACTGAGTATAGGGGAATTAGGGGTAGAGCCCTAATTATACTAGGCATATGGCATAATGCGGTAGTTTGCCATTGCTTTCCACGCTGACTTCACTTTCGCCAAGTCTAGAAAGACCGAGCTACCCATTTACACTGCTGGGTGAACAGGGGGCCCCCCAAAAAATCCACTGCCCAGCTGGGGTCGAAATCGGGCCAACTCGCATGGCAGTCAGCCACTCTACCAACTGAGCTACCAGGCCAAAAAAACAAACAAAACAACAAATCTATAAACCAATCCTCATCTATTTGACTGAAAAGCCTATCAGCAACATGAAAAAAAAAAGGTTTCAATTCATCAAATTTCAGAAATGTTTTTTAGCACTGCTGTATTTTATTTTTTTTTATGACAGTTCTAGTTTGGGCTCTTTTATATGTAGAGGCATTACCAAATTTTGCAGTCTTATGTAAACACACATAGCACAATAGATGGTAAAAAAATAATAAAATTGACATGACATTATTTCCCACTTGCTGAATTTATTTATATTCCACTATTTTGAGAGGATAAGAGAAAAAAAAAGTGGCCTCTGCATACATTCATAAAGCAAAACCAAAGACAAAAAAACCCAAAACAAACAAACAAAAACTCACCAAAAAAAACAAACAAATACTATCTCATGAACCTCTTTTGTATGGCTCATGTTTAAACCCTGCAGTTGGGCTGAGGGACAATTTAAATTTATGACTTGGCACAGTAACAATTAAAACCTCACAGCTTGGAATAGGAATAATGAAAACCCTGTAGCTTGGCGTAAGGATAATTTAAAACCCATAGCTTGACACAGGAATAATTAAAACCCCATAGCTTGGCACAGGAACAATTAAAACCCCATAGCTTGGCAAAGGAACAATTAAAACCCCATAGCTTGGCACAGGAACAATTAAAACCCCATAGCTTGGCATAGGGATAATTTAAACCCTATTGTTAAGCATAGGGATAATTTAAACCCCATTGCTTAGCATAGGGATAATTTAAACCCCATAGCTTGGCACAGGAATAATTAAAACCCCATAGCTTGGCATAGGGATAATTTAAACCCTATAGCTTAGCATAGGGATAATTTAAATACCATAGTTTGGCACAGGGACAATTAAAACCCAATAACTTAGCATAGGGATAATTTAAACCCTATAGCTTAGCATAGGGATAATTTAAACCCCATAGCTTGGCACAGGAACAATTAAAACCCCATAGCTTGGCATAGGAATAATTAAAACCCTATAGCTTAGCATAGTGATAATTTAAATACCATAGTTTGGCACAGGGACAATTTAAACCCAATAGCTTGGCACATAGACAAATTAAGAGTCAGAATTACCACCAACCAAATTTGAAAAAGGGGGCCAATTTGCAGGGTGTGCAATATTCAGATGACTCTGAACAATAGAATAAGGAAAAAACTGGAATAATTTAGACACAGGCACTCCGTATAAGGACCACAGATCTAGCAGCACTACATTTAGCTGTATTTTGCCATGATCTATGCACAGTACATTTATAGACTGGTGAAAAAAGTTTTTAAAATACAGTTACGGGAAAAAAAATCAATCCTTTCACTCAACACCGCCTCAAAAAGTCCCCGATTAGGGCACAAACATTTTGAGTCCATGAGTCAAATAGATCACTGATACCCAAACATTTTCAATGCTGTTAAATTTCTCCATGTCAACTGAAAATTACAATTTATTATCAGAAGAAACAAGCAGAGTCATGGGGTTTGTTACGATAATAAATGACAGAAACAGACAGAGATTTGTTTTTTTTAACTTATTATTGGTTATGGACCATTTTGATGCCAAATATTAACCACTGCAAAAAGAATATCTCATGAGACCAATACTGTCCAAGTTGACATACTGTGACTATGCCGGACTTACGGCGAAAACATTGTAAACAATTCTTCACCCATGGTCCAGGTCTAATGTAGAAACACTTGTCAACTAATGAGTTGAATGACGTCTTAATATAGACCTTCATTATGGATTCAGTTTACAAGATGGCATGTTCACACCATGAGAGTTAGATGACTAAACTGTAGCACAGGCACCACCTTACATCAGTGAACATTCAGAACATAAATAAGTTTCGCTTTCATAAATGACTGATGGCAATTTTACGGAGTATCTCAATTTAAATTGAAACAGTGGATCCGTATGTAAACAAAAAATTACGGAGGCCATCGTGAACAAACAATAAAATGCAGAAGTTAGATTTCTAGCAAAACAGCGCCACCTCTGATCTGTAACTTTTAAACTGTTGATAAAAATGTACACATCCACTCTAATCAACTCACAATTATTTAAAGCTGCTGTCTGTGAATGTGATGCGACCTCTTCTAAAGGAGACATGTCACTGTACACCTTTTGAGGATAAATATTATGACTGTGCACTGCCATTTCAGATACGCATTCTGGATGACTAGTTCCAGGATGATTAGAATGGGGGTGACCACCATTTGGTGCTAATGAGAAAAAAAGAGATGAATATCAAAATGAATCAAATTGTACTCATTCCTTTATATCAAAGAAATCATATTCTGACTGCACATTTCAAATGTTAGGAGACCACATATCTAAAACAACATAAAATATTAATTGTAAAAATATGTGTAGATAAATTATTTGGATCACATTCTTTATACAAAGATTACGAGTGAGAAATAAATCTACATAGAATGCATAGATAAATATACATCAACTTTATCTCCGTCAAAGGCCGATTTAAGATTGTGATAACATTATCATGGCTGATTTTGCAAGCTCATTAGTAACCTATATCTATGTGCACCCATGATCCATAACACTAGACACTGACTTGTCATCTCGTAGCCAACATCCGGGACAGCTCTGTAATCCTACTTTTGTTTTGCTTTGACATTTCACTGGCTTTTTCTATATATATGATATGAGCAGTTTTCATAATTCTAACTATAGCTGACCCCCAGCCTAGATTCAATGGTACACAAAACTACCCTTAGGGGTGTTTTTTAACTGTTTTTTCTGTCAGACAGTGAAGGTAGAAATAATTTTGACATTGAATCAGGTGAGGTGATGGACTCAAGAAGAGACAGTGATAGTGACAGCAGTGTCAGCGATGACAAGTGTTCCCAATAGGCCTAAATTGGCCTTCACTCCTCTCGCTCCTCGCGTTATGGTCATGTTGTGAACTGTGAATAGTGACAACAATGAGGGTTTGGTACAGTAGTACTATACGCTCTTTGGGTCTCTTATATACAATGTAATAGGACATCTAGACCTTGTAAAGCACATTCCATTGAACCTACAATGGTAGATGATAGGCCCTACATTCTGGAGAAGGGGATTCTTTGCATGGGGTGCTGCAGTACCGAAGTACTTAGGAATAGCTGCGCCTGGATAAACTCATCCAAAATTCTTCTTGCCACATAAATCTTCATGAAAGTTTTTTCAAAAGTACTTAAAGCCAGAGAATGGACAACAGCAGTAAGTAAATGGCTTAAATAATTGACAAGACAAGAATGGACCTGGCATTGCTCAGCTAAGTGACCAATCATTTGAATGGAATAGTGCTATTGAAAAAAATATTCTATAAAAGATCTTACCTGATCTGTTGACTCTGTAACCAGGGTCAGTATTTGGGGACATCATTGAGTGGGGCTGTCTACCAAAAGGACTGATTCTGTCATTGACACCATTTCTATATTGTGAGTTAGTAGGGCTCATACAGTGGTTGCGTAGAGGGCCTTCATCTAGTTGAACATTCATTTGAAGATGAGAAGGGAAATATGCAGGCCCTGCACCGCAATCATAGTGACTGGAAATAGAATGGAAAAAGTTAAGGAATAGACAGGGCAAGGTCCCAACTGAGGGCCCCCTCTGAGGCATCTCCAACTGAGGGCCGTAGCACAATCTTGGCAAAAACAGTGCAAACAAATATGAAAGTATGATCCAAGCATATGGGAAAACCGAAAAAAATTGAAAGTAGAGTGCAAACAAATGTTATGAAAGTATGATCCAAGCATATGGGAAAACCGAAAAAAATTGAAAGTAGAGTGCAAACAAATATTATGAAAGTATGATCCAAGCATATGGGAAAATTTAAAAAATTGAAAGAAGAAAAACTTTACTTATATTCCCCGACACTGTTTACAGTAGGCAGGTTTCACAAAATGAGAGCATCAAGTCAACTCCAGGCTTTTATGGTCTCAATTCCAATTCAATATTTATACTAACCAATATTTTGCATAACAATGTGTTTATGAATAGAGAATCAATAAATCTAAAATCAAATTTGTATTTACAAAACAATATTTCGTCACCGTCTGGGAAAAGGGTCGTATCTGCAAAAAAATTTATTTTGCTTTTATAAAATAAGAAAACTTCACATACGACTGTTTTCTCAGACGGTGATGATTTGTTCATGTTGCCTCCAACTTTGTGTTGCAAATGACGTGTAAGCAGACTAACACAATTTCCCATTTTTTAACCTGTCTGACACATTTTGTTCCGAGCCGATGAATATGGCATCCACGAGTGAAACTATACATCATGACATTCACAAGTGCTGGGATTTCATTTTGATACCAATTTTAACAATTTTCATACCATCCTGGAATTTCAAAGGATTTTCGAAAATGGTCTATTTTTTTTTTTACAAATGTGATAGAATAATTATCAATAAAATCAATCCATCTCTCATCATATCACAAGAAGAAGTGTAACCATTCGGAATCTGTACAAAATGCTGACATTGATGCTGAAGTCTTGAAAATTGAGGATTTTTACACATGATCATGTGTTCGTCTCATGCCATCAACGATTGCATCACTATGAAATTAATCCATAATTAGCAAAGCTAATTCTATCTCTTTCCTTTCATTATTTTAATCTGTGGATTTAAAAATAGTTTGTTAGTCTGCCAACTATAAAAAATTCACAGATGATACAAGCATTCACGGTCTGCTTGAAACGATGAAAACAAATATAAACAACAAGCTCACCTATTTGCCAAGTGGTGTGAAATAAATTGTTCATTTTTAATATAAAAAAACCCAAAGAAATGATTACAGACTTTCAAATAAACAAAGCCCCAATTCAACCAATAACAATCAAGAATGAGGAAGTGGAGCAAGTTGACATTAAATATCTCTGGGTCACTATAGACAGACATCTAGACTGGCACGCCCACTCAGCACTAGTTCACGCCAAGGCTAACAAACGGCTATACGTGTATTTTCTTCGTAAGCTCAAATCATTTAACGTTGACAACACTATCATGTCACTGTTCAACAGATCAACAATTGAAAGTGCATTTTCTTTCTGCATAACCTGTTGGACTGGAAATGTAAGTGTGAAATGATAAAGATATAAAGAGAAAATAAACAAGATCATAAGGAAAACAAGTAAGATGACAAATGCTAATTTTTCTACAATTTATGAAATTTTAAAACTTAACTGCCTACGAAAATATTAACCAATCATGACTGCCATACACCATCCACTTTCAGTGCAAATCAAAAAAGAAATGGACCACTCCATATAAAATGCAATAGAGAAAGATATTTAAAAAAAACAATTTTTATCAACATCCATTAGACTTCTTTCTTTGTTGTTCTAATTATTCTGAAATGTATCAATTTTTAAGTACTGCCTTGCTTCTTTAGACTTCTGCACTGTATGCCATTTGTTATTATTGCAGCAGCTGCTGTTGTTATTGCTAGTGTTGCTGCTGTTGTTGCTGACACTGTTTTTTTTAATGATGCTGTGGTAGTTGCTTGTAGTGTAGTGGTTGATGGTGTTGTTGTTGTTGTTGCTATGTAACAACTATGAACTATTTTATTTAGATCTGTCTTAATGTTATGTATACCTATTTGTGATTGCTATTATTATGATGATTATTTGTTGTTGTTTCAATATAATCAGAACCATACTTATGATTCATACAAAACCATACAAGTTCATATTAATGAACCATGCTGCCAATAACGCTTAATCAAGACCTGAGACATAGTAAAAAGACATGCCACTGAAACAAACGAATATATCACTCCCTCTGATGAACGAATGATACCAGCAGTGCTAAAATCAATGCCAAACCTCCCGGAACTAAAGAAACTAGCGCAAGACAGAAAAACCTGGAAGAAAGTGACAAAAGTCATACAAACATTTCAGGAAAAAGAACAGTACAGCGCACACAGTTTAGAGCACGCGTTCCCAAGGACTGCAACGCTTTTATCTATCTATACTACTATGCCTTTTTTGGACGTCTTCTCTGATCATATCTTATCATTTGCAACACCGTCATTCGCTCCACTGGCAGTATCAGTCCCGTTTTTGAGTGTGTCCCGTTTTTGAGTGTGTGCATAAACAATGTAAATGGCCGCGGCTATTCTGGTCCCAAATATTCCTTCAGAACAGGTGCAGTCCAAATCGTTTTCCTATGATCTAAAATCATCTCCAAGTCCAATTTTCTCTTGCGATGTAACCAGAGTCTATGTCGGTAAATTTCAACCTTGAAAATGTACAAACTAAAACAAAGGGTCAAGACCTCTTAAGCAGTATATTGGGGAAGACAACAAATTAACCAATCAGCTGTCCAGAGGACTATCACGTAACTGACACAGAACGACTTGGGTGGATTGGAATGGGGACAACGTAAGATGGGAAAGAAGTGAAAAGAACTCAAAGATGCCTGAGGCGCTTCATTAAATTTGAAAAAAAAGAGGAAAAGAAAACCAACATCCTCAAAACAAAATCATACGACGAAGGAAAAAAAAAAGGAAAACAAAGAATAAACAAACAAACAAAGTCACAAGCAAGCAAAGAAACAAAATGGAAACTGTAAAAAACAACAAAAGAAAAAAGAATTTAAAAAAAACAAAACCACACCAAAAGTTAAACAAAAGAGAACATAACACCACCCAAAACAACAAAAAAACAAAAACAAAACAAACCCACAAAAAAC
>JAOWAZ010547869.1:0-10006 GCA_028565935.1 Goniobranchus fidelis
AGGGAAATAATTGAAATGCCCCTGCATTTATCATAATTCTGCTTGCAACATTCAGAAGGTTTATGATTAATGAGGAAGATTTAATTCTCAGAGTTGAGAGACTTAACATGAACAATCTCATAACAATAAATAATGAGTTTTATATGATTGTGAGAAAGCTGGTAAAGGAATTTGTCCACTGTTATTACTGTTTTTAACATTGTAAGTAACCAAAAGTTAATCACCTTCAAAAGGTTGCTCTTCCCCCTATTCAAATTTTATTATGATTCTTTTCCCCCTCAATACTATTTCCTGTCATCTCCTTTGCATACATTTTATTGTTACAGATTGTTGGGGTTGACCGGTCTTATCAACACAAATTGCGATGATGTCCAAAACATATACTTCTACCCTAATGTACCTTGGTACGATTATGTTAATCCTGCCACCATTCTCATCCTGTATTGGATTCTAGCTTTCAGCACAAACCTGTGGCGGAAACGCAGGCAAAAGGTTAGACTTATGTTTCGGGCTGCTTATTTGGGTCCTGTATTTCTTGGGATATTGATTTCACTATAAGAATAAATTTGTTGGTTGGGTGATTTTTTTTTGTTGGAAAAAAACAAAACAAATCTCATAGTCATCCAATGAGTAAAAGCAAAATTTACAATCCTTTCGTCATGTATTTGGAAGGGCACTTTAGGGAAATAATTGAAATGCCCCTGCATTTATCATAATTCTGCTTGCAACATTCAGAAGGTTTATGATTAATGAGGAACAGAAAAGTTTGTTGCACTTTTATTAAAACCTGCTGTTATATTTAGATAATCTGAGAGAAGAAAAAAAAACAACCACGAGAAATAGTAAAATCCACCAGCTTGTGTCCTTTTAAAAAACATTATCTTCTTGCTGCAAGCTGTTGCTTTGCTTAATTTGATATCGAATAATCAACTTCACAATTCTAAAGAGGTGACAGTATTATTCTCTTAGGGTTTTTTTTTTTTTTCCACTTGACATATCCTTAGCTCTATAGCATTTGATAGTTCCACAGATTTCTATGCATCTCTGAATTATTATAGATATGTCTACAAATTGTATCTACTTCCTGATTATTCAATAAAGGTTTTGTCATATCTTGCATGTAAGAAAAGAATGCCAGGTGATGTTTACTCTCTCCCCATTCAAGGTAGAAATGCTTGAACTTTTGACTGTATTTTGTAATTTCCAGATCACTAGTTAAACCACTGTACCTTGGATTTTATTCATAGCCTAGATTTCGCATTTTTGACTATTTTTAGAATTGTTTGAAAGATGTACAACAAGACACTTATAGTAGCATCTTTGGTAATGTTTGAAAATATATGTTTGAATTTTTCTTCAACTTGGCATTGATAAAAATGGAGAACCAGTGCTCAAAATGTACAGAATTTCTTTTCCCATCATTTTAGGTTCAAAATTTGTCCCTTTGCACTTTATGTATCCATAGATATAAACAAAAGTGACTGACAGGTCTTTGATAGCATTTTATTTGGTAGTCGCCAGTCCCTTTGAGTTGGATAAAGTTCAGGAGTTATGAATTGAATATAATAAATGCCAATTTAAGGATTACAGGTTGGTTGGTTGATTGGTTCATAGATTGATTGATATAATTTCTCTTGGGTATTTGACATGTATGTCAAATACCATGTGGCTGTTTCTGATTTTTCTTCAAGTCCTGTCTCAAATTCTTATTAGCTTCTTAAACACATGAGCAGTTGTCAAAATTTGCACAGCTGAATTAATGTATGAATGAAGCATTGATTTTTTGTTTTTTGGTTGGTTGGTTCTTGATTGATTGATTACTTTGATTTCACTGAAAATACAGAATTTATAGAACTCGTTAAGAAATTTTAAAAAGTGATAAAAAACTAGCAGTATCAAAATGGGATTTCTACTTAATCGTTTTCCCTAGAATTAGCAAAATAAGGGTTAAAATGATGACCCAGGCTACCTCATATCATTCAGGGTATGATCAGGAGGGCAGGAATCATCGACATGTAGGAACCCCAAAATTATTCTAGAATCTTTAAGTTTTCTTTCATCCCCCAGACTCAAAAGTGAACAGATTACAATGCATGTTTTGAAACTTCCCCAATAGAAGTGTGAAATTAGTAAATTAGTGACATAATTGATGACTGTGTGACTGGATGACAAAATCCTATCATATGACAGCAAGGTTTTTTTTTTTAGACATAGTTTTCAATAATCAGTACATTTGTACTTGAAGTACTTGCAACATTGCATTTTCACAATAGTTATCCTGTGATAAGAATGAGGGTTTGGGAAGAGAATTTGCAATATTAGATTTCCACACTAGGTCTCTGTGACATAGGAAAAGGATTTAGATTTGCAATGTCATGTTTTCACGTCAGGACATCATGTATTTTTAAAAGCTTGAAGATTTGGGTAGAGAATTTGCAATATTATGTTTTCATACCATGTCACTCTTGAGATAGGATAAAAGGATTTTGTCAGAGAAATACAAAGGCTTATAAAGGAATTTTATCTCTTTAGAAGAAAAGAAGTCATCACCTGCGTTGTTTGCCAAACATATCAGTCTATCATGGAATGGAGTCTTTAGAGATGCATGTTTCGAGTATCAATGAACTCCCCCCCACCCCCACCTCCCGAAAAAAAAAAAAGAATTGCATTTAATGAATCTGTTTAGATCATTTCACAAATTGAGGCATTTCCAGCCATCCAAAATTTCCTGCCTGAAACTGGTTGTGCATCTTCCAGTAAGGATTATACAGATGTTTAAAAGTGAACCATGTACATTTAGAGAGCGACCGAGGATGATTTCTCATGGGTTTTATTTATTCTTATTCCATCTGTTTGTTTGTTCTGTCACGAACCTTGCTTGGGCTTGAAATGTAACCATGCCAACTTATAAATCTCTATATTCTTGCCTTGTATGTTGTAGCAGAACTAATGCACCCGATTTTTAATATTTCCTTAAATAATATTGGCTTTGCAAAAGAAATTTGAAGTAATTTTCTTATGACTTCAAGACTGTCTTTTTTGTAAGCTGTGTCTTACAAAGTTCATTGCCAGGATTTTTCTTGTGCCTCATCAAATAACATGTTTTTCGAAAATGCATTTGTTTCTTATGTTGTGTGTCTTTCTCTCTTTCATCTGGGATAACAGCTACATCAGCAAAAAGCTTTCAGGAGAGCGAGCATTGGTAGCAGTGAGCACCAGGTAGAGGGCTTAACTGCCCAAGCAAACGAGGTTTGGCCACCTATTTCCTCTCTGCATGATTTGTCTCTATTCATGGGTGTTGTACGCTGTATGCATTTTAGATATGTCTTTTTGAAGAAAGATATAAAACAGGCTGAGATTTATCAAGGCCATTAATTTCAATTGTATATAGTAATTGTAGGGAGGAAACTATGGTTAGTGTTATATTATCCACAAGGAAATTAAAAACCTTAAAATACTTTTTATTTATTTATTATAAATGTTGTGAGCTTTGTGAAGAGTAAAGCTTCTCAATTTTAAGCTATTTTGCTTACAAAATGTCTACATGTGCGAATAGCTGGCTCGGGATTCTTTGATCATCACATCTTCATTCATCAGGCTGACAATCAATGTCCGTTTTCTTATTTTTGAGTATAATAAGTAGGACACAGAATCACCTACAAGATAGAACAGAAAGAGTTAATAAAGGGAAGTACAGCAAGTTGGCCGTTATAAATGCCTGTCACTGTCAGATAAGAATAACTGGTGCAATAGTTTTAATGAGGTGAGACTGTGTGATGCTGGAAGTATGAGATATATGCTGTATTGGATGGTACATAGCAGTTAATATCATCTCAGATCTCAGATGCATAAACTTAATGTCTATTAACCCCGTCACCAACAATGGTCATGTAGTGGGCTTTTGTATCCAGATCACTGTGAGTGTTTTCACTGTGTGGCTTATAACACAATGCTGTGAATTCTTATGTTTTTGTTGGGTTTTTCTCTCTTATTGTTAATTTGTACAGGTGTGTTGTTTGTATGTGTATGAATATGATATTTGTGTCTATGTTACTGATTTTTTACTCGCAGAAAGTGTCTAACCATTCCACTCTTCTAATATGTCTCTGCACTGTTAAATCAACATGTGGGGTTTGTGGTCAGCTTTCAGTGTTAAGTAGACGTACATTTCAAATTTTTAATGTTTCAAAATTGTCACACATACATTCATCGCTCCTCTACAAAAGTGATCTATTTGAAATAATTTTTAATGGCGTTAAAACTATAGATTTCATGTTAAGAAATAACCTCTTACCCTTTTTCAGCTTGGTGAATATTTCAAGATTAGGAGTCTCCGATGATCATTTATCTTATCCTCTCCACCTTGAAGAAATTGCCTTTGGATTCTTCATCATGTATTTCAGTGCTGTTTGTATGTTAAAGTTCTGTTAATTTTCTGCTGACATTTGACAAGAGATTTAACGTGAATGCAAATTTAAATAGGATTTTCCTGGCTTGACATTTCCATATTTTCAAACATTTTCTGGCGAAAGGAAAAATTCTTCTTTTTTCTGCGTGTAGTCTGTGAAATATTCGTGTTCTAAAATATTCTGTAATCTTGATCTTGATCTTTCTTTGAGTAGTCAGGATACTGATGAAGTGAAATGGATATATGAAGCCTTTAACTCTCCACCGGAAATGCAGCACCTGACTAATGAAACCAGTCATTATTTACGCATTTGCAACACATTGAAATTTGTACATTTTTTAGGGTGGGGGTGGGGAATGGGTGGTGGGGTGAATTATGCCCATCATTTTCAAGGCTTTTTCATGGTATTATACACCTTTATTAAACAATAATTTCCATTGTTACAGAGTAATCTTGTTCACACACATTGGCACTGAGTTATGAGTTATCTTTCATTCAAAAAGATGAAACATATCTCACATATCAATTTATCTTATTAATTGCACTGAAATATGCCCCATCGGCTCCACAGAAATCAGATGATAAAACTCTCAACCTTTATGATCTCAAAATATCATGTCTCATTATTTAATTTTTGGGATTAGTTGGTTGTAGCTTTAACATTCAACATAACACAAGGGATGCGCTCCAGAATTGTCATGTCTGACAATAGGTACTTGAGACAGACTTTCTTCACAAATTTCTTCAACCATCCCAAGGGTAAAGGGAATTTTGGGAGTAAGCTTGTAACAGTCTTTTATCTTGATGTCACTGACCCTGCTAAAAACCACAAAAATCAGACTTGAGTACCAGCCCTCTTGGTCTAAATGATCTTGAAAGACAAAAATCAAGAGCATTCTTTTTGGAACAATAAATAATAATAACCTCCTCATACTGAACAAATAAAGATAATAACTCATGCCTTTTATAACTGGTGGATTAAGGCCTGCTTTTAAATAACTTATCAAACCTTGCCAAAGAATAACCTTGTGATGCTAACATTTTATATTCCTTCTGGAATATGAAAAAAAAGCTAACCTCTACAAAGCTCTTAATATCCCATGAAATTTTAGGTGTGGGTCATAATATATGCCTTTTAACTACATGCAAGAACATTTTGATACTTGGATAAGCTAGCATTACCATCATTGACCACGGACTGATTTGCACTGTACTAGAAAATTCAGACATTTCAAATTCATTAGGGAGAAAATTTAGTATGGGGAAAGAAAAACAAAGTAAAGAAAGTTCACTGACATCTCTACCCATGTTTTCATGATGATTTGGAATGTGACATTTGGTTTTTCATTAGTTTTTGTTGTTGTTGTTGGCTTTTAAAAAAAGATGAAATTTGGGAATCTGTCTTACTCTAATTCATTGGCTCCACAGTGGGATGAGGAAGTTCATCGTTGCATTGACAGTGAGGTAGAGTACATGGAATGCATTGGAATGAAATGATGTGTGTTTGAACGGCTTTTATTCTCAATCTGAGTTGCCGACTGACATGGCATCCCTTCTTCACTCACATAATAAGAGATTATTAGAAAGACCTCTCAGTTGATTGAAGTCATGTTTTCACTAACAGCATTATTGCCGCCCATCTTTTTGTGAAATTTAGTGACTGAGGTTTACAACAATGACAACAAAACTAGAATGACGAGACGACAAAGTTGGACTTCTTTACCTGATCAGACAACATCTTAGTACTGGTTAAAAGCAGAATGGCATTGAATGTTGAATGAATTTACTAAAGAAATAACAACTGTTGTGCCTTATGTTTAGAAAAAGGAATTGTAGCTTTGCCATACCAAAAATGTGAGCTTTTTTATAGGGCAAAATCCACTAAATGTGCTCAAAGCTTTACAAGTGTTCCTTGACAGGCCTTATCCAACAAAATACCTTCTCAACTCCATGTGGAGTATACAGAGAGGCAGCCATTTTATACACACGTGCCCTAGCATACTGACAAAATCCTCCTCTGCCAAAGGTCAGGTACTCAATAGTACTTGTGTGGGGTGAGGAAATGTATGTAAATAGCCTTTCCCAGGAACTAAACAGCGCCACAGTGTGGGTCGGCCTTAAACTCAAAACTCTGTGGTTACGAGTCCAATGCCTGACCTCACAGCCACACTACCACGTTGGGGCTTATATTCCATGAAACAGGGATTACCCTTGTTGAAGTGAGGAAAAAAAGGTAGCTGATTCTTCTTTTTTAGTCTGCTTATCCCTTTTGGGGTCTTCGTAGAGGATCGTATGTCTCCAGCTGGTGCTGCTCAATCCTTCCTTCTCAGTCACACCAATAGCTGTTATACTTACTACTACTGAAGGCTGTTCACTCACATAGTCATCTGACTTTGCTGCCTAGGCAGCCTTCATGATTTCTGTACAAAAACATTTTTCATTATACTATGTTCCAATCTATATCTCTTATGTTCAGGAGGTCTCTAGTTGATGTGAACTTGATGTCCTGATTTGATATAGCTTCCTTATTCCTTCTAAATACTTTCTCAGTGGTCTTTGTAATTTTCTTCCCACCTGATAATGAAGTCTTTAAGATTCTCTTGCAAATGAACTCTTCACATCTTCTCCGACATGACCAAACTGCCTAAATCTAGATTTTCTCACCTTATCTTTAAACCAGCCTTCATGAGTAGACTCTCTTCTGTTCACATTTCATTTCTTGTCCAACTTTCAGACTGAGAAGCGCCCCTTCTTTATTTTAGCCCCTTTCAACTCTAATGTCTACTGTTTTACTGTTACCAATGTTCCCAAGCCAAACATCATTGTGTTTCTTGAAAGAGGGCTTATTGATTAATAGCTGAGACTTGCGTTTTTGTCTATTTTTCATACCTTTAGTCACTAACCTATAGCTATCTGTGCCGTTGTTAGTGTAAATATCATTCAAAGTAAAACTGAACTTGAATGTTTGCTGCACTTCCCCTTTCACTTACATTTCCTCTAAACTTGTATGTGTGTTTGAGAAATAAAAAGACATAATTTGTTTGGATGGAAATAAAATTGAAAGACATGTCATGGTAAGGAATTGTGACACTTTACTAAAACGTCAATCCCTAATCAATGTTTTGCGAAGATCCCCATCCCCCAACCTTTGCATTTCCCAAAACAAGCAGTAAATTTTGAACAGTGAACTAGCATGCCACTTCATGATTACCCTCTTTATACACCCATCTAAAGCCGTGTGATGGATTGTATCTAGTAGACTAGCCTGAGTGAGAATCTTTCAGAATTTTTCTACTTTATGAAGGTCATAGTCTTAGTTGGCCAATACATAATTGTCAACCTACAGGCCTAATGCTATGGTGTTAAGAACATGTTTTGAAGATGTCTGTATGTATTGATTGTCTTTGAAATGTGAATTTCAGGATGATTAATTGAACAGAAAGAATGTGGAAATGTTCATAAGAATTCAACTTAGTCCTAACAAGATAGAATGTTGAAATATGTCAGACACATAAAATGGCAAGGAAAGTAAGAGAGATTTAGTCTGGTCTTCGCCTGACATCCACCAGCTTTACATCCACATGACCTTTAATCCACATTTGTAAAGGATATGGAAGTTTTTCTTAAAACCAAAAAAGACAGAGCCTGTAGCCCTTTTCAGACATGTCAAAAACAGGGAATAATGCCAACTTCATCGTCTATAACATGAAAACACTTGTCACCATCTCACATCTCAAACTATTCATGTCAGCACTGACACCCATCAAGACTCCCCTATCCACCGAAAACTACAACTCGTTTCAGACATGCCGAATACAGGGAATGCATAATTACAACTAAATGGCAAGTGATGAATTATCCTATAAGTGTGCAAATGCTGACCAGTGTAAAAAGATGGTGCCATCGTGTGGCTAAACAAAAGGAAGCATTTGGCACCGTCTAACACCTCAAACCATTTATACATGAACGTATAGTCAACAGGTCAACAATGATATCCTACAAGTCTCACCACCTACTACATTTTAGATGGAGCAATGTTGCTTGTTCATTTCATTACGCACTTTTAGGCCCATACAATGTTTGGCAGGTAAGCCAAACAGCACTTAATCTGGTTTCAGCTCACAATGCCATTCTTTAGGATTGTGATTGAGCTACATACATTGTCATAGGTAAAGGTGGAGGGATAATACATTTGGGCAGAGGGGTAGCCTGAAACCCTCTGTTTCCCACTTGTGAAGTTAAGATTGTTATTATAGAAATGAAATCATGGAAAAAAAACAAAACAACAACAACCCCTTCCCCCAAACAACAACAAAAAACAACCCAAAGAACAACAAAACAAAACAACAAAACACACACACAAAAACAAACAAACAACCACAGAAAACACCACCAACAACAAACCAACAAACAAAACAAAATAAAATGTGCATGACCATCGTACTTCAAGAGATAAGAAGGGTCATGTTCAAAGTGATCTAAAAACAAGGGAGCTTGATGTGGAAATTATTTTCCTTTGGTACACTCCTTCGCCCTCCACCTTACATCCACATCCAGCTAACATACATATTTGTCAGTCTCCTGAGGATGTCAATGTTAGGCAGAGACCACTGTACTAAATGAGAATACAAAATGTAAAAGAGAGAAAGGTTGTCATTGTTTAGTAATTAATGGACAAGAAAACAAAAAACAACTTTACTTTATCAAAGGACAGACCAGTAAGAAGGGACATTTCTGGTTGATTTTAACTTAGGCAACATATTTTAATGGAAAAAAATAAATTTGGCTATATTCAAGTATGGGGCTGCCTTAGAATACTTAAAATATATTAGTCTGCCTGTCTGTTTTTATTGAATAGAATACAACAATTGTGTTATTTCAGAATTGGAAATAAATTATCTTATCTTAATTATAGAAATAGTTTCAAGAAGTGAAAATCATTCAAATTTCATTTGAAATAATCATAATATTAGTGAGTTGTATTTAAAGTTGGTACCATTTACTCTTTGAGACGATGCAAATATAAATGGCGTTCTTGTCTTATTCTCAGCCATATATAAATATCATACAGCATAGAAAAAAAAAAGCCAACAACAAAAGAAGTCTCAGCCTGAAAAAGAGAATAAAAAGCATAAATCAGTGTTCTTAATTTCCGATTTTCACATTTCTATGGCTCAGAATTTATGTTTTACGAACGCTTCCAGTTTCCCTCAGAGCTTTGAGTCTGAAGCATGTACTACGTCTTAAAAGGGTTACCAATGCCATCAGTATCAAACTTAGATTAATGACAGAAATGGAAATTCTCTAACTTGAAATTGATGGATAACCGCATATTTTTTCAGTCAAACTAAAGCTACTCTGTCCTGCTCTCGCTCTCTCTCTCTAGTTGTCTATCTTTCACTCCCTTTCTCACTTTGTCTGTCTTCCTTATTTGTCTGTCTCTCTTTCTTTGTCTCTGATTCTCTCTTTCACCCTCCCCTCTCTCTCTCTCCTTTCATCTCTCTTCTTCCTTGCCCCCTGTCTTTCTCTCTATCTTTCTATATCTCTCCTTGCCCCCCCCCCCCCTTCTCTCTCTCTCTCTCTCTCTCTCTCTCTCTC
>JAOWAZ010548313.1:0-28885 GCA_028565935.1 Goniobranchus fidelis
AATTAAAATAGAATCAATAGAATTAGGGAGACAAGGCAGCTTGTTTTTTTTTTTTAGGAATTTCAGCACAAGGAAAGTTGTTCGAAAGAGAATAAAAGAAGTTTAATATTATACTGAGCGAAAAAAATTAATGCATATTGCGTGTAGATTACAATGCAGGCTAATCCTTATGATTAGAAAAACAGAACAAACGCTCTCACACACATACACAAACCCACACACTCAACAACTGGTTTCAGAAGAATGAATGGTGGAACAAATTTTAAACTTCTAAAAATATTTTAGTTTCATTTACACCTAATGAAAATAAATAGGAATCATATGGCTTGTTCTTGTTGAAATATTTTCCCACTGGCGTTCATATGTATTGTTTTAAGATTAAGTAAATGATATTCAAAGCATGTGACTTTTATGAACAACAGACAAGTTGAGAATAATTCAAAGAAACAGGATTTGTTTTGGAGAAGATTTATTCCACAAAAGCACGTGAGAACCGAGCAGGAATAGAATAGTTCATAATGGGGCTATTGTTTCAGATGAATTAGTATTAATTGCGAAAAAAATGCTACCAATAGAGTTTACAAAAAATTTTCTTGAACCGTCTGCTGGAACCGGAAATTTTATAAATTCTCTTATAAAAAATGGTATTGAATGTTCTAAAATTAAAGGATATGATTTAGAACCAAAAGCAAAAAATATAATAAAGAGAGACTATTTAAAACATAATGGCAAATATTCTAAAAAGAGATTTATTATCGGAAATCCTCCATTTGGGAAAAGAGGAAAGAAAGCCTTAGATTTTTTAAACAAGGGTTTGAAAGAAAGTGCATTTGTAGCAATGATACTTCCGAATATTTTTAATAGATACTCCATTCAAAAAAGAGTTATACCAAAAGCCAAATTAGTTTATTCTAGAAAATTAAAAGAAAATTCTTTTATCTTAAACGATAAAGAATATGGAGTGAAGTGTGTTTTTCAAATATGAACAACAAAAATGACTTTCGCGAAAAATTTAAGAATAAAAAACCCACCACAAATTAGGCATGCTGATTTTCAAACATGAATCCACAACAATACTAAATATACACTTAAATATTTTAATAAAGAAAAATATGGCTGAGATATAGCCGTGCATAGACAAGGATACTATGATTACTCAAAAATAATAACCAATCCAAAAAATTTAATTCCAAATCGACAATATTTTTTTATTAAATATAATAATAATGCTGCTAAGAAGAATATAAGCAAAATTAATTTTCAAAAATTGTCTCTCACAAATACCCAAGTTCACGGTTTTAGTACTTCAGATTTTGTGAAAGAATATAAAAGACTAAAAGGAGAATAAATGTTAAAAGATGTGTTTAAAGATTTAACTATGAATAAGGAATATTATTCAAATGCGAGAGATGGAGAACAATTTGAGCAAAAGTTTAAAAATAAATTAAAAGCTTATGGATTTTCCGAAATAGTGCAAATATCAAAAACAAAATCAGCAATAAATGAAATTAGCAACATAGAGAATATTTCTAAAAAAAATAGTGATAAAATATATTCTTCAATTAAGAAAAAAATATTGCTTAAAAATTCTATTGAAATTGTAAAAAATCCTTATTTCAAAATTAAAAACACTTTTATATTCCAACCATATGGTTCTCAACAGTTTCCAGATTTTCTAATTATCTTAAAAAATAAAATTATACCTATTGAAATAAAATATTCTAAAAATGAAAAAGGAACTACAAACATTTGTTCTGCAAGACCAATGTGAAATTCTAATATACCAAAACCAAATGCAATATACATTTATGGTGTTGCTAACGAAATTACAACTTTTTTCATGGGTTCGGATATTTTAAATTTTGATACTAGACAATATTTAATTAATTTTTTTGATGAACTAGATAAAGGAGAAGCTAATTTAAATGCTAATTTAGTAGGATTAAAAAACAATTTTGGAATTTATCCCTATATAAGAAAAGCATACGATCATAAAAAAGATAAATCAACATATGTTGACATAGATGGAAAAAAAATAATTGAATCATATTTTTCAAAGAATGCACAAAAAAGAGAAAAAAATGTCTTAGAATTTATTGGAGATATAGAAGCAAAATAAAAACCTTTTCGCTAAATAATTTAAGGAATTATTAGATAAGGCTATGAGTGTATATAAAAAGACAAACAAATCCTTTTTTCATAAAATCTAATTACTAAATATTAAGCTTATATTATTATCTAAGACCAAAAATTATAATTTATAAACCAAAACTTTGTAGATCAATTATTTTTAATAATTATATTATTCTTCGTTAATTACCTTCATTTTTTCGGCTTGCTCTGCAGCAATGAGAGCATTAATAATAGTATCAATTCTGCCATCAAGAACAGATTTTAATGATATTGAATAGTTAATACGATGATCAGTAACACGATCTTGAGGATAATTATAAGTTCTAATTTTTTCACTTCGAGCTCCTGAACCCGCAAGTTTACGATATGTTCCCGTTTTAGCTTGAATTTTTTTTAACTCCAAATCATAAATTCGAGTTTTTAAAGTCTTCATAGCTAAATCTTTATTTGATAATTGATTTTTTCCATCTTGCGAGGAAGCAACAATTCCGGTCGGTAAATGAGTAATACGCACGGCAGAATCTGTTGTATTAACCGATTGACCCCCAGCTCCAGTAGAACGATAAGTATCAATTCTTAAATCAGCTGGCTTAAGTTCTATATCAATGGTTTCATCGGCTTCAGGCATAACTGTCACTGTAGCCGTTGATGTGTGAACCCGTCCTTGTGTTTCAGTGGTGGGAATTCTTTGCACACGGTGTACTCCTGATTCAAATTTTAATTTTGAAAATGCCTTATCACCACCTATTTTAAAAACTAAAAGCGAAAAACCACCACCTTCACTTGGTAAAGAATTAATTAAGGAAATAACCATCTTATTTAACATGGCTCATTTACGGTAAATATTAAATAAATCACCAGCAAAAATATTAGCCTCATTGCCCCCAGCTGCGCCTCTTATTTCAATAATGACATTCTTGTCATCATTTTCATCCTTAGGCAAAAGTAAAATTTTTAATTTTTGCGTTAAATCATTAAGTTTCGTTGTTGCTAAAGCAATTTCTTCTTTAGCATAACTTAAAAGTTCAGGATCATTATCATTAGTTAAAATTGCTTGTGAATCTTTTTTTAATTGTTCAAATTTTAAATATTCATTAAAAGTTTGAACAGTTTCGATAAGATTTTTTTTTTCCATATTAAGTTTAGTGTAAGTTTTAATATTACTAATAACTTGTGGGTCGTTTAATTTAGTTTCTAAATCTTGATATTTTTCCTTAATTACTTGTAGGGAATGGTAGAGTTTATTTTCCATGTTGTTTGTATTATAAGTGATAAAATAATTAATATGAAAAGAATTAGAACTCGCTACGCTCCTTCACCAACCGGAAAATTACATGTTGGTGGGGCTAGAACTGCCCTTTTTTGTTATTTATTTGCCAAACATTATAATGGTGATTTTATTTTTCGACTTGAAGATACAGATCATGCACGCAATATTGATGATGGTGAAAAGCAACAATTAGATAATTTGCAATGATTAGGCATTATTCCTGATGAATCGCCCCTGAAACCACAAGCAAATTATGGGCCCTATCGTCAAAGTGAAAAATTAGATCGTTATAATAAATTAATTGCATCTCTTTTAAAAAATGGCCGTGCCTACAAAGCTTTTGATACAGCTGAAGAATTAGAGGCTCAAAAAAAAGAACAAGCTCAAAACGGGATTGTTTCTTTTAGGTATGACCCTAAATGATTAAAATTATCATGTGAAGAAATGAAAAGTCGTGAGCAAAAACAAAATTATACAATTCGGTTAGCCTTAAAAAAAGATACTACTTACCAATGAAATGATCTAGTTAGAGGCAATATTGAAGTTAATACTAAAGACATTGGAGACTTTGTCATTCGTAAACAAGATGGCTATCCCACTTATAACTTTGCTGTTGTGGTAGATGACTATGACATGAATATTTCCCATGTTTTACGTGGTGAAGAACACATTACAAATACACCTAAACAATTAGCCATCTACGATGCCTTCAATTGAGAACCTCCTCAGTTTGGCCATTTAACTATTATTACTAATCAAGAGGGAAGAAAACTTTCTAAAAGAGATAATTCAGTTAAACAATTTATTGCTGATTATCGTGCAGAAGGTTACATTAACCAAGCTATTTTTAATTTTTTGGCTTTGTTAGGATGAAGCCACCCCCAAAGTAAAGAATTTTTATCAATTCAAGAATTAATTTTAGATTTTGATCCTAATCGCTTATCTAAATCACCATCTAAATTTGATCTTAAAAAAATGAATTGATTCGGCAAAATGTATATGCGTCAAACTAGCAATGAAACTATTGCCAAACATTTGAACATTCAACGTGATCAACAGTGAACTAAACTTTTCATTGACACTTATAAGGAAAGTTCATCAACTTTTGGGCAAATTAAAAAAGCATACTTTCTTTATCAAGACCAAACAATTAAACCTCAACTTAAATCCAGTTACGTAGTTGATATTTTTGCTAAAAAATTAAATAACATGACCTTTACAATAGATAATATTAACCAAGCAATTCAACAAACCAAGATGCTTACCAATGTTAAAGGCAAAAAGTTATTTATGCCAATTAGACTTGCTACAACATACCAAAGTCACGGACCCGAGCTTGCAAAAGCTATTTTTCTATTTGGCGAAAAAATAATTAAGGCGAGGCTACAAGGTGCTAATTAATTTTAAATCTCTTATTAAACAAAATGAACATCAAAAGCCACAGAAAATTAGTTTTGTGTCTCAAGTATTCATAAGTCAAGAAAAAGAATTTAAGGTTTTTGAATTTCAAGACCCTAGTTCAAAAATAATGAATCGAATTGAAGTGAGTCCTAGAAAAATAAATATTTTTGCCGGTGTTTCAACAATTAATTTAGTTTTAAAAGCTAAAATTGAAATGGTTTATGAGGCTCAAGGACATAATTTATTTTTTACATCCTATCTAGAACATTTAACAATTAAAGAACATAAAATTGATTTTATTTATACCTTAGAACAAAAACAAATTTTGATAGGTCAATATCATATTACTTTAACTTGAAATATTTAAAATTGATATTTAGTTTGAATATAAAACATTAATTTTGATATAATCCCTTATGAAAACAAAAAAATATAGTAAAGGAATATAATATGAAAAAATGAATTTTAGGTTCCATAATTGGTGGCTCCACATTAACAATTGCTGGTACAGGTTTGGGAGTTCCCTTAGCAATAGTAACTTCCAAAGCTTTAGAAGCAAAAACAGTTTTACAAAATTTTGTCTCTGATGGGGGCCAAAAAGTTGATCTTCAAGAAAGATTTGATGAAAAAGGCAAATTAAAAGTTGTGGCCTTGGGTGACTCTATAACTGCTGGGTATAATGCCTTTGAATATGCGGCGGTAAATCAATCAACTATCCCTTATTACAAATTTACAACTCACGAGTCATACGCAGATTTTTTAGCCGCTTCCTTAAAAAATGCTATGGGTGCTGAAAATATTGAATACAAAAATTATGCCCTAACAGGCTTAAGATTGACTAACATCAACAAACAATTAGAAAGCGGGTTCATGAAACGGCAATTACATGATGCTGACTTAATCCCCATAACCATTGGATCAAATGATGTTTTAGCTTTTCTTAATTTTTTAGGCATTCCTCATAATGCATTTTCAGGAATATTGAGTGCTGCTAAAAAATTTAAATATACTTTTAATAAAAAAACACAAACTTTAGATGCTGATTTAGTTATTCCTAATCAAGGCACTGTTGATAATAAGCATTTTTGAGATTCTGTTTTAGATAGTTTTTATGTAGGAACACGTAGCGGAGAGGAACAAGGATTCAAAAGTAATAAAATTGATGCTAGCAACATTTACACCCAAACTAAACGGTCTCTTGTTGATATTGCTGATGGTCAAGTTGGAGAATATTTATCTCTAGATAAAGATTTTCAAGATACAATCTTTGATTTAGTTGTAAGAGAAATCGCCGAACTTATGAGGGATTTGCATGATCTAGCACCTCAAGCTCAAATAATGCTTTTAGGTCCAATATTACCATTCTCACAATTTCCTAATGATGTACTTACAACTAAAAACATTTATAATCAAAATGAAACCTTGCTTAATGAATTTGAAAGACTATTAGACGCCATGGAACAAGGCGCTAAAACCGGAATTAGTGGTCCAAACAACTTTGTAGACTTTTACCGAGCTGATAACTTAAAATATATGCGTGAGTATTCTTATATCAACCTAGATCAAAAAAATGTTACAACAAGAAATATTGATAAAGTTAATTATGAGACATTAACCACCTTTAACAACACTATTAAAAATAAACCAATTGCTAATATCGGCGATATTCACCCATCTGTTTTTGGCCATGATTTAATAGGTAGATCTTTATTTGAAATTTATGGACAAGATTTAGGTTTAAGTAATGAAGAAATAAGAACAAATATGCAAGAATCTGTCCCTTATAACGAAGCAAATAAGAATAATCCGTTTGTCCGTGGTGATGAAAATCCTGAAGTTACAAGACTTTCTTATCAAGGAAATAAATACTTTAATACAATGTTAACTAAATTAAAGGATTTACCTCAAGGATTGGTCGGCACATTGTTTAGTGAAATTAGCAAGATGGATATTGACTTAACAATTGACGAAGAAAATCCAACATCTTATTTAACTAAAGCTAAGACAAAAGCTGAAGGACTAATTGACCGCCTTGCCAAAAAAATAAATAAAGAAGCTTTAGCTCCTACGCTAAAAATGACTTCTCTTCCGGATTTCATTATACAAATCAAAATAGCAGAAATGAAGCTTGAAGATTCTTTAACTTCCAACCATGACAAAATAAGTGATGAGGATACCATAAAATGATCTTTATATGGACTAGGTGGTATTTTCTCAATCATGGAGTTAGCCTCTATCTTCCTTGCTAACTAGAGATTATAAAAATCATATCATAGCATTAAAAAAACATAGCAAAATTGGGTTATTCCTTAAATGCTATGTGTTTTTATTTTTAATTACTAATCTTAGATTAAATAGTATTGATTTGGTTTGATTTCTAATAGCCAAGTAAATAAATTTAGATAGAGATTTCAAATTAGGAAACTCTTAGTTTTAGAAATCTTTTGAATATTTTAATTACAATTTTCAAATTAATTCATCAAAGTTTTTTTAACTCTTAGAAGCATAACCCCATTTATTAGATCATTTTTCTTCAAAAAATTCTAGCATTGATTCTGCTCTTTTAATATTAGAGATCTAATAAATTTTTTCATATCTTTCACAAATTCTTTTTTCTCATCATAACGCACAAACTTCAAGCTATTTTTAATTTGATGTTCGACACACTTTTGAATCTTAGTTTTAAGAAAAGTGGCGCCTATAACTTCAAATATTCCTAGAAGGTTATCAGAGGCCATAATGAGAATATTCTCTACACATCTTTATTTAATGTCCTCAAAAACACTTAATCAGTATTTAGAAGTTTTAGATTAGCCTATTCAAAAGCCTAATATCTCTCTTTTACCCTTGAGATTAATACCCATAGCAATATAAACGGCATCTCTTTAGAAGTGCCTTCTTCACTAATCTTAAATTTAATGTCATCCACAAAAACAATATCATATATCTTTGGCAACTGTCAATTCTAAAACTCTTGAATGTCAAGTAAAATTTTATTAGTAATTCTACTGATGATTGAAGTGTTCAAACCAAGCTTGTAAATTTCTTTGATATGCTTAATAATACCTTTTGTTGAATATCCCTTGGCACATTGTTTCTTAAATCCTAGAAATATTAAATTTATTTTTCTAAATAATTATAGATTTAAATGTTGCTTTTTTATCTCTTGGTGTTTTAAGAGTTGTAGAATTAAAGCATCCCTTAATAGTTTTGGATGAATATTCATTTTTGTTTACTTCATTTTTTTCATTTATCATTTTTTCTAAAAGTGACTTTATAACCTTTAGCAGAATTTAGTCCGAGATCTACCTTTTAAGTTACTTATATCTATATCTTTGAAAAAATCAATAAATTTTTTTCAAATGTTTTATCTTTTTTTGTTTTTTATAATAAAAACTCCTCATTGCAATTTTAGAACATAGAAATTTAGGCAAAATTTTCTACATTACTAGAGGATTTGGATATATAAATATCTTTATTGTTAAAATTTAATTTTATGTTTCCTCCATATGGAATGGTATATAATGGAGCAGTATGTCCAAAATTTAAGTTAAATATTATTGGTTTATCAATGGTTTCTTTTAATATTTCTAAATATTCATTAAAAAATGTTTCATCTTTTGGCTTACCAAATATTATCGCAGAACAAACTTTTATCTCGTTATGCAAAATATTTAGGGCTTTTTTAAATTCTAAAGGTGACATTTTTTGTTCAGAAGTTTCCAAAAAAATTACCGCGTCCTTTCAATAATTGATTTTTGGAAAAAACTTTTCTTCTTTAATTTGAAGAATTGTATCCAAACATCCTCCAATTAAATGACCGGTTATTTCTGTTTTGAAATTTAATCATTTTGCTCCATTTTTTTCATTAATCATTTTTCTTTCTCTATTATCAAAATCTTTATTTGCCCAATCTAAAAATTCACTTGTTCATTTAGGAGCTTGTTCTAAATATTGTTCCTCGTTAGTAAATAAAATTTTTTCTATACTTTTCTTAGTTATTTCATGCATCTTCCCGTTTTCTGCAAAACCATCTAAAACAGATGGTCCATAATAAGTTTGAATTCCTCATGTGTATAGCAATAAGTGCAATGAAGTTATATCAGAATAACCCAATATTGACTTGGGATTTTGAACAATTTGTTCTTTGTTTAAAAATGGTATTAATTTATGAGAATCAAATCCACCTATATTGGCAATTATAATTTTAATTTTCGAATTGCAAAATGCATCCATTAGATCTTTAGCTCTTTTCTCTGGATTTTGAGATATATATTCAATTCCTTTCAAGGAGTGTTTTGATGTAGTAGTTTTCAAACCGATACTTTCTATTTTTGCTTTACCAATTATAAATTTATGATAAAACCTTTCATCTCCTGCCATTCCTCCAGATAAACTTTGTAAAGATGCTAAATCACCTTTATATAATGTTGTTGTTTTCATGACTGCTCCTATTCATAGTGTTTAAAGATAGATCAATTTCTTTCAAAAATTAAACCATGACTTCAGCTTTACTTGTTAGTATTTTTAAATTAAATATTTCTATATTATTTTGCTATTATAGTACACAATAAAGTGATCGTCAAATTTTAATCATGCCTTTCTTTTATTCTATGCTCTAAGATAAGAAAGATTGGCAATAAATATTTTTGCTTTGATAATAAAAAATTTAATCAATTATACGTTCTCAATTTTATTTTAATTTCCAGCTTATTTTTAAATATAAACAATTCATATTTAAACTTAAAAATATTCAATAACTTCCAAAAATCATTATTGCCTTGCATCTTGATTTTTTATTTTTATAATTTTTGAATATTTTTACTTTGACAATAAATTAAAAGCCTTCATTCAATAATATAAATCATCAATCATTTTTTTCTAAATTTATTGATTTGTCTTTAACTAAATGACTTTGCTAAAACTTTTGCTACTAGCTTCTTTTAAATTGGATTATAAATTTTAACTTAATTATCAACTTGCGCATTAAAATAAATTACTCTAATAAAAAAATTATTTTTAGTTTGACAATTTTTGCCATATGTTTTTTAAAAAAACTCCCTTTTTAAGGGTTTGATTTTAAGCTCCATACTGTCAATAGCAATTATTTTTTACTTGTTTGAGCCTTTTTAATCATTCTGTTAAATCTCTCAACTCGTCCTGTAGACTTTACAGATTGAGTATTTCCAGTATAAAAAGCATGGCATTTAGAACAAACATCAATAGTATACGATTTAACTGTTGAACCAATAGTGTGCTCCGCACCACATGTTTGACATTTAGCAGTAACATAATTATATTCAGGGTGAATGTCTTTTTTCATTTTTCCTCCACATGATTTACTATAAATTCAATCATATTTCTTTTCAATAATAGTCAAATGATAACACATTCATAATTAATTTGATTTAGGAAATATTTTTTTAAATTGTTGATAATGTCTTCACAAACCCTTTTTGCTTCTAAATGCTTGATATTGAGCTTGAGTTAATTTTTGATAATATTGATAATCAGTTGTATAAAATGGACTATTAGCTTTAACTGAAATATAGGCCACACGAGCTAAACCAGCTCGCAATAAAGAAAGTCCCAAATCTTTTCCTTGAACCTTAAATGTGGCTACAAAGCGATGATACTTATCAATCGTTACTATCTTTACTTCAATTTTAGTTTGTAAAATTTTTTTAGTTACAAAACGTTTGGCTTCATAAGCATATAAAGCTTCAAGTCCTTTTGTTGGTTTAAAATTATGAAATTGATCACTAATTTCAG
The DNA here is from genome assembly GCA_028565935.1 of Goniobranchus fidelis. Classification (NCBI taxonomy): domain Eukaryota; kingdom Metazoa; phylum Mollusca; class Gastropoda; order Nudibranchia; family Chromodorididae; genus Goniobranchus; species Goniobranchus fidelis. Next base: position 10,577 of record JAOWAZ010548313.1, read on the forward strand.
GCGTATCAACACCAAATAAACGATATGAATGTTGATTTTGATCTTCAAATGTATCACCATCATGCACATTAATGATCATAATATTTTGTTTTGAATTAGAGCACGCAAGCGGTCAAAATAAAAAACAATTACTAACCATTAAGCCAATAACTGTTTTAAAAATATAATGCAACTAAAATTAACCTTTTCCACGTGAACCGAAAAGCTCAATTTTATTTCTAACCACTTGTGCCATTGCTTCACAACCTGGAGCTAAAAATTTTCGTGGATCAAAGTTTTTACCTTGCTCCGATTTTCCGGAACGCACGAATGCTCTAATTGCTTTAGCATTAGCAATTTGTAAATCTGTATTAACATTAATTTTAGCAATACCCATAGAAATTGCTTTCTTAATTTGTTCCTCAGGAATACCAGAACCGCCATGAAGCACCAAACCTCGGTTGGCTTTAGCTTTCAATTGCGATAAAACATCAAATCTTAATCCGGTTCAATTAGGAGGATAAACTCCATGAATATTATTAATACCTGCGGCAATCATGTCTGGTTCTAAGTCAGCCATTTTGGCAACTTCATTAGGATCGGCCACTTCACCACCACCAATCACGCCATCTTCTTCACCCGAAAGTGTTCCCACTTCAACTTCAACTGAAGCATTTTTCTTTTTAGCTAGTGTAATAACTTCAATTGCTTTTGCTTCATTTTCATTAAAGGGCAAATGAGAACCATCAAACATGACCGAAGTATAGCCCGCTTCCAGAGCCTTTAAAGCAACCTCAAAGCTTCCGTGATCTAAATGCAAGGCTACAGGAACAGAAATGGCCAAATCATCAACCATGCCTTTCACCATTCCGACTATCGTTTTCAAACCTGTCATATATTTGATTGCTCCTTCTGAGGTTCCTAATATCACAGGAGATTGACACTCTTGAGCTGTTAAAAGAATTGTTTTAGTTCACTCTAAATTATTAATATTAATATGCGGGACTGCATAACCTTCTTTAAAGGCTTTCTCAATCATTTTTTTTGCATTTACTAATGGCATTTTGCTCCTTATAAGACTACTAACTATTATACACTCTACTCATACTTAAATGTTAAAAACACGTTAATTAAAAATAAAAATAAGAAAATTTACTTTTTATTTTTAATTTCGTTGCTCAAATATAATTAATTTTAACTTGATCTCCAAAACTAAAGTTGGTCTTTTTCTCCAATGTTAATTCGCATTTGCTTAACTTCTTCAAATGTGTGATCTTCAATTAATGATCACTGGTCTTCATTATCCCGTACAAATCTTCCGTCAATTGTTAGTAGTGTATATAATTCGCCAATTTTTTCTTCTTCAATGTCTTTCAATAAAACTCGATTAAATTGTTTTTTTCATTGAACTTTCATTTGTTTGATAATTTCTTTTCAAATTTTTTCAAAAGAAGCATGTTCAACTTCCTTTAAGTAATTATATGCCACACTTAACATTGTTTTCATTTTTGCCTACTTTCAATTTTCTTTTTATATTATATATGAGTCAATGTAATAAATAACGCATTAATCCCTTTTTTATTAACGGAGGTTCAAGGCAAAACAATATCTGATTTATATTTTAAAGGTTTAATGTATCTCTGATAAGCAGGTTGCACATCTTGATTTCATCGTTTTTCAATTTTAGCCAAATCATAATCACGTGTTGCTATATCGCGTTTAATTCTCCTTAATAAACGAATATCTGAAGGCGTATCAACAAAAATTGATAAACTAGCCATTTGACGTATTTTTGGATCATACGCTGCAAAAATACCTTCTAAAATAATCAATGGCGCAGGTTTTACTAAAATGCTACCCTCTGCTTTATATTTAGCAAAATTATATTGTGGAATTTGTACTGATTTACCTTCTACCAAATCCATGATTGTTTTTAATTGAAGTTTAAAATCAAAGGCCGAAGGCAAGTCATAATTATCATGAGGATTCCCTGTTGAAAAATAAAAATTATCTTGAGCAATTCAAATCGCTTCACTTTTAAATTTTTTGACGAATTCTAATGCTACAGTTGTCTTGCCTGAGGCAGATCCACCTGTAATTAAAATAACCTTATTCATTGTTTTAATTTTAACAAATAATTTTTAACTAAGTTACATTTACAATAAATAAAATAAACAAACATAAATAATAATTAAAGTTGCTCAAACAATTGAAATTTTGTAAAAATAAGAAGTGCCACGTGATTGTTTTTCGCCCTTTAATTTTTTATTTTTATTAATAATTCGATATTTCGCGATTCTACTTTCACCAATAATGGTAAATAAAATTAATAAGGAAGAAAAAACTAATTGAGGCCAATTGTAAAGAATTTTAAAAAGTAAATCAAATGATGTAGCCACAGCAATGGACGAATAATTGTGATCTTGATAAGATGATTTAAAAATAAAGTTATTAATTGTAATCATTAATCATTCCCCCGTTCCTGAGCCGCCAGGAGTAATAGAAAGCGAATTAGATGTACTAATAATATCATTTGCAACAATTTGGGCAATATAAGGGCCTCGTGGCAAATCAGTTTGAACTCATCCTGAAGATCAACGAACAAAAGAAGCACCACTTAAAAAGAGTGGGATCAAAGCATAAGTTAGCATTTCCATAATAAATAATGGTTTGTTCCATAATTGATACATACCATTACGCATTTGTTTAAATTCATATTGATACTTTGAAGCGTGCAATCCCGGATCTGTAATTGAAATAAATGGCATCCATTCCAAAAACTTAATAGCATTTGAAACCAAAAATTCTTGAAAAGTTTGACTTAAGGCTAGTGAAAAAATCATAATAGTAGCAAAAACATTTCATGATAAACCAATTACAAACATAATAAAGGCAGCATGTGCTTGAACAGAGCCATTAAAAAGTATAGTTTTATAAATAGGAATCCCGATCGGGATTAAAATTAAAGTTTGTAAAATTAGTTTTGCTTGATAAATAATTGTAGCAGACATAATAGAAGAGAGTAATGGCCCTTGTTTCACACCCTTACGTCTTAAATATCAATAAGCAATCGCATCACCACCAATTGCAAAAGGAGTGACAAAAGAAATAACAGTCGCCATAATCGTTGACACAAACAAATGCCTTAATTTAACATACTCTCCCAAAATTGATAACATGCGTTTACGTGTTCAAGCACTTAAAATATAATAAAAAATGTTGAAGCCTCAAATGATTAATCAAATAGAACGGACTTGACTTTTAAATAAAGTATCGGCAATAGATAACGGGGTTTGACCAGGAACAGAATTATAAACATAAATAAAAACAAATGCCAAAATACCTAAAATAAGAGCAACAAAAAAGACATATTTAAAAACAACACCTCATTTAAACTGTTTAATTTCATTTTCTTCAGTCAAATCATTTACAAAATTATTAATTTCTTTTTCAAAAATAACTACATCAATCATTTTTTGATCATAATTGCCAATAGCTTGAATAAAAATTTGTGCTTGAGTTTTATTTTCATTAGGCATAATCGCAACTCAAGAATCATCACTAAAAATTAACTTTACAATCGGAAAACGAAGATTATCCGTTTCTTGTTTGCGCAAATTTTCTACTTTAACAACTTTTTTACTACCTATCCTTTTAGCCTTAACAATCCGCTTTAAAAGTCGATCTATCATTGAGGCAGATAAAGTTTTAGTTAAAACAACTGACCGATGAATCCCATATTGACGATTTAGTTCCTTGTTTTTGTGATACAAATTAATATTTTGAGTTTTATAATAGTTGATCATTTCCACAACTCCAACTAAAGTTTGAAAGCCGTCATTAACATTTGCCAACTCATTATTAACTAAAAAACCAAACGAATCATCACAGGCAAACATAAAAGTACCTTTTTTTTGCTGATTAATAAATTGGGTAACATGAGCAAAACTAGGGGGAGTAGTATAAACTTTTAAACCAAATTTTTGCGCGATTTTGCTAGTCATTAACCCCGAAATTATTGTTTTAACGATATAACCGTCTTGCGGTAGTTTATTTTGTCGTTTCAGTTGTGTTAAACGATAATCTAAATAAAGCGCTGCCATTTGGTTGGCATTTAAATATTTATAACGACGTTTATAACGTACAGCAATACCTAATTTTGTTGATTCGGGATTAGCCGCTAAAACAACATCAGCTCCTTCAAAACGTGCTAAATTTATTCCCTTGCTTAATGCTTTGCCTAATTGGGGATTAGGAATTTTTACATCTTTAAAATTAACATCTGATAAGGTTTGTTTTTTAACTTTAAAGTAATTAATATTCATTTTGGCTAATAAATCAAAAGCCATTGTTCCTGCTGTGCCTTGCAAGGGTGAAAAAACAATTTTAGCTTGCTTGCTATCATTGGGGCGAAGACAAATATCTAAAACTTTACTTTGATATTCATTATTAATTTTATGATTTAAAAATGTCAATTTACCTGTAGCTTGTTTAACTTTTAAAAAATCAACCTTAGAAAAAAATGCTTCTATTTTATTAATTTCATAAAAAAGTAATTCACTACCAGTTTTATCCAAAATTTTCAAACCATTATAAAGAGCTTCTTGTTCACCACCAGTAATAATAAGGCCCCCAGCTAAATTCATCCTTTTAATAGCATAAGATACTAAGGGGGTAGGAGCTAGATTATTTTTTTTAAAAAGTCACGCTTTAAAACCGTAAGCTTTAGCAACTCTAGCAACTACAGTAGCAAAAAAGGCTGAATTTTGACGGTTATCATGAGCTATAACAATTCCCTTTTCCTTAGAATGGCGAGTGTGCTTTTTGAGAAATTGCAAGTAAGCATAAGTTGCACCTGCAATTGTATGTTCATTAATCCGGTTAGTTCCTGCACCCATTAACTCACAAAGACCTTTAGCATGAAAAGCAAGTCTCTGATTAAACAAATCAGCAAGATCTTTTTGTTTAACTTTTTTTAATCCTTGCATTAAAACAATATCTTGCGTAGGTTTTTTTAATCATTGATTATAGAGATTGAGTACCTTCATGTCCTTAGAATTATATATCAGCTTATTTTTTTACACAAATAAAAATTCTATAAACTTTATTTTAAACATACAACAAATTTTGTAACTTAGGCTTAAATCATCATCCAAGTTAAAAAGCATTAGTGTAAAGTTTAGTAAAATTTTATCAAATCTGACGCTAGTCAAATATTAAATAAAATCTCAATTGTATATCCTTCTTTTATCGCTAATGGTTTATAGTTGATTTGGTCTTATTATCATTGCTAGTTTGGATTTTTCTTATATAAAAAGCGCCTTGACATCTTACCTACATTTTAGTGTAGGTTCTAAGCTTTATAATTTAAGAAAAATAATAGATTTTATTTCCTATATTTAATTAAATAGTAAACATTAATTTTATGCAAAAAAACCTTCACCGCTTTTTAGTCTTAGCATTAGGCATTATAATTTCATTTAAAAAATAAGACTCTAGGTAATAAAACTAAACTCTATTTTTTATTTATTTCTTGAAATTGTTTAGATTTTCGCTTAAAGAGATAAAAAAGCATTACAACCCCTATTAGTATAATTGAAATTATTGGTAATATTATTGTGAGTATAAGTCTTGTATTAGAATTTTCTTCTTTATTAACAACTTGATTTTCTTTATTCACAATTTGGTTTGTAGATTTCAATCATTGAATACTATATTTTTTTTCCTCACCAAAGTTTTTGAGTTTGATTTCTAATTCCCCCCCTCTTTATCATTAGCTTTTAAAGTTATATCATCTTTAGTAACTAGTTGCTTAGCATTATTAATATGGATTTTATTTTTAATAACTTCTAATAAGTCACTTTTATTTATTGATGAAGGTAAGTTATCCTTATGAATATTTTTTAAGTCTTCATAAGTAATAGAGTTTAGGGCCTCAAGTGGAGCATTATTCATTTCTGCTCAACGATGCTTTGTTTCTTCCTTGGTTTCTTTTTTAGATCTATTCCCATTTGCATCAATGTGAAAAAGTATTCCAAGACTTCCAAATAACCAAAAACCACCTTGTTGATCTGGAATTATTGAAGAAATATCTAAAGATTTTCAATACTTAGTTCTTCAACCATCTACAAAATTGCCATTTTTATTAATGTGCTCTAATTTTCCCACGTTTCCACCAACAAAAAATCCGCCTTGGCCATCTGGGGTTATGGCATAAATGTGATCTCCGCCTAAAAGCGTTTTAGTGCTTCAATTAGCTACTTTATTCCCCTTGGCGTTAATATGATCCAATTTTCCGTTATCGCCTCCAACCAAAAATCCTCCCTGACCATCAGGAATTATTGTACGAATAATTTCTTCACCTAAAAGTGTCGTAGTTCTTTTTAAATCATTTGCAAGATTCCCGTTTTGGTCAATGTGGTCTAATTTTCCTTTGAATCCACCAACAAAAAAGCCGCCATGACCATCTTGAATTATTTTTAAAATGGTTTGACCAGCAAGAAAAGTTTTTGTTCTTCAACCCCCTACAAGATTTCCGTCTTGATCAATATGATCAAGTTTTCCTTTGAATCCACCAACAAAAAAGCCACCTTTGCCGTCTTGAACTATTGAACGAATAGCATTACCTTCAAGAAGAGTTTGAGTTTTTCAACCCGTTATAAGATGTCCATCTTGACCAATATGATCAAGTTTTCCATGACCGCCACCAACAAAAAGTCCTTTATTTTGGTCTAAAGCTATTGCGTAAATATATTGACTCTCAAGAAGAATTGGGCTTTCTCAATCCTCTATAAGGGATCCGTTTTGGTTTACGTGACTCACTTTTGCTTCAAGACCTCCAATAAAAAACTCGCCACTACCATCTGGAGTTGTTGCAAAAATAACTTTTTGAAAAGATTTTGTGTTTCAATCATTTGATAGTAAGTTTTTATACTTTTCATAATCATTTTCAAAACTATATTGGCCTTTCAAATAGGAACTAAATCCGTATATTAAACCATTTTTACTAATATGATCCAATTTTCCATTTTCACCACCAACAAAGAAGTTGCCTTGGCCATCGGGGGTTATTGACAAAATATCAGATCCTTCAAGAAGAGTTTGAGTTTTTCAACCTGTTATAATGTGTCCATCTTTATCAATGTGATCAAGTTTTCCATGACCACCGCCAACAAAGAAGCCATCTTGACCATCTGAAATTATTAAGTTAATATTATTATTTTCAATAAGAGTTTGGGTTTGTTGATTCGCTATAAGATTTCCGCTTTGATCTATATGATCTAACTTACCGTCTTTACCACCAACAAAGAAGCCACCTTGGTTGTCTGCAACTATTGACAAAATATCAGATCCTTCAAGATGAGTTTGAGTTTGTCAATCTGCTATAAGGTGCCCATCTTTATCAATATGATCAAGTTTTCCATGACCACCGCCAACAAAGAAGCCACCTTGGTTGTCTGAAATTATCGAATTAATATCATTATTTTCAATAAGAGTTTGGGTTTGCCAACCTTTTACAAATTTCATTTCTTGATCTATATGATCTAACTTGCCGTCTTTACCGCCAACAAAAAAGCCATGATAACCATCTGAAGCCATTGACAAAATATTTGATCCACCAAGAAGGATAGGACTTTGGTCACTTATATGAATAAAGCCTTTTCATGGTTTTGCACTTGTTGGTTCTTTTACTATGTCAGAATGAATAATACGTTGTTTCTTGGTCACAAAAAAAAGTTGATCTGGCTCAGTAGATAATGCTGATATAATGGAGGAAGTAGAATAAAAAGCATCAAAAAGATATAATTGAGTTTCTTGTTCATATACAGATACAAGATTCCCATTTTGATCAATATAACTAACATTTGCGTTAGTTCCTATTATGTAAAAACCACCTGCCATATCTGAAATTATTAAAGAAATTGCCTCACCATTTAATAATGTCTTTGTCTGTCATGAAGTAAGTTGACCTTCATAAGAACGCATATTAGCATATTTATCTTTCAAACTACTATTAGTACTTGCTTGGCTTTCTTGTTTAGTAGAATTTTGTGTTGCAGCAATAAAATATAAGGGGCTAATGGCTGTAATTAGTACTCATGGAACCCACAAAAATAGTTTTATAATTTTTTTCATAAGTTTAATCCTTCCCACTCTTAGTTATTTTAAAAAAATTATATTTTTTTATGTATTTAAATTATAACAAAATACTTATACACATCATGCACACTTAGTAATCATAATAAGTAAGTTAAAGGCTCTTTATTTTGAATCTTTACTCTAAATTGTTGTTTCTCCTATTGATGTAACTAGAGTCATTGGTAATGTTATGATAAAATAAATCTATGAAAAATAAAATAATTGAAGCTCTAAAAAAAGCTATTGATTCATATAAAGTTAAAATCAATGTTGAACTTACAATTGCTAAAGGTCATGCAGATTTTGCCACAAATATAGCTATGAAATTAGCACCTATAATTAAACAAAACCCTCAAATTATAGCTCAGAATATTATTCAAAAATTAAATTTAACATTTATTGAAAGGGCCGAAGTTGCTAAACCTGGCTTTATTAATATCTTCATCAAATCTAACATCTTTACTGATCAAATTGCAACTATTTTAAAACAAGGAAGCAAATACGGACAAGCCCAACAAAATAAATTAATTAACGTAGAATATATCTCAGCCAATCCAACAGGTTTTTTACATGTTGGCCACGCTCGTAATGCTGCAGTTGGTGATGTTCTATCTAACGTTTTATCATTTGCTGGTAATAAAGTAACACGTGAATACTTAATGAACGATGCCGGTAACCAAGTTAATATACTTGGTCAAGCAACATGAACCCGATATCAGCAAGTTTTTAACAAACAAATTGCTTTACCCGAAAATTCATATCAAGGAGAAGATATTATCATTTGTGCTCAAGAATTAGCTCAAAAATATGGTTCTCAATATTTAGATAAACCATTTGATTCGGATGTTAAAGATTTTTTCATCACAACAGCTAAAAATTGAATGATTAATAAAATTAAAGAACATTTAACACAATTCAAAGTTACGATGGATATTTATACTTCAGAAAAAAAACTACGCGATAGCGGAGAAGTAGAAAAAGCCATTAAAGCGATGAAAAACTATATTTTTCGCCAAGATGAAGCGCTTTGATTGCGAACTAGTCAAGAGGGCGACGATAAAGATCGAGTCCTTGTAAAAGCTAATGGAGAATACACTTATTTTGCTGGCGATACAGCCCTACATTATCACAAAATCGCTCAAGGCTATGATGAATTAATTAATGTTTGAGGAGCAGATCATATCGGTTATGTAAAGCGTTTAGAAGTGGCTTGTAAGTTTATGGGGTTAGCAGAGGGTAAATTAGACACGTTGTTTTTGCAACTTGTAAAATTAATTAAAAATGGTAAAAATTTAAAAATGTCTAAACGGGCCGGAACATCTTTTACTTTAATTGAATTAATAAATTTAGTTGGAACTGACGCTGCGCGTTTCTTTTTAGTTTCTCGTGCTGATAATTCTCAAGTTGATTTTGATATTGATCAAGTTAAAATGAAATCAGCTAATAATCCACTTTTTGCCATTAAATATGCCTATGGACGGGCAGAAAAGTTATTACATAAAAGTAAAACAAAAATTGAACCAGAAATTTATAAAGGTTTAGAACTTGAAATTGTAAATATTTTAAATAAGTTTCCTGACTTAATTTTACAAGTAGCCAATTCACATAAAGTCCATTACTTACCAACATACTTATTTGAATTAGCTCGCAAATTTAATGCTTTTTATTCACAACAACGTATTATCGGTTCCAACCAAGAAGGTTCACTACTTGCTCTTGTACAAGCCACACAACAAGTCATAGCTAATGGACTTAAGCTCTTAGGAGTTTCTTTAGAATTAAATTAACTTACTGTTTTTTAGAAGTTGAATGTTTTTGCACTTGTTCTTTAATTTTTTCAAATATTTCTTCGCCATGAGCACTAACTTTATTTGCTTCAAATTTTAACTTTGAGCCCAATGTCTTTAACTTGGCTTTAGAAGCCTTTTCTCACATTTCTAATTCATGAAGTGAAATTTTCATTTTTTTAGCTATTTCTTCTCGCGTTAATTTACCTTTAGTTTTTAAGTGCAAAAATTGCTTTTCTAATTTTTCTCAGTTCATTATTTCTCCTTATCATGATTTGTCAATATTATGCTATAAAAAAAATCTAAAAGTTAATTTAGATTTTACTTTTTAACGCACGTTTGACTTCTTCAACAATCATTTTAAACGACTCTGGTTGATTAATAGCTAATTCAGCAAGCATTTTACGATTAATTTCAATCTTAGCTTTCTTTAAGCCATTCATAAACATTGAATAGCTTAATCCCAACGGTCTTACAGCTGCATTAATCCGAGCTATCCAAAGTTTTCTAAAGTTTCTTTTTACTTGCTTACGGTCTCTAAATGCATAAGTTCATGATTTAATTACCTGTTGTTTAGCTACTTTAAAGCCAATTGATTTGTGACCTCAATAACCTTTGGCTAGTTTAAGTCATTTTTTACGTCGTGCTCTAGTTACTGTTCCGCCTTTTACTCTCATACTTGCTCCTTATTAATATAATCCCTTAAATCTTTTTTGATCGCCTTTAGCCATTAAGTCTGATTTACGAGATTGTCGCTTTTGTTTAGTAGTTTTATTTTGTGCAAGATGTGAACGATATGCTTGTCCGCGTTTAATCTTGCCAGAACTTGTAACCTTAATTCTTTTAGTTAAAGCACTTTTAGTTTTCATTTTTGGCATTTGGTGCTCCTTTTTTAGCTCTTTTAGATTTATCGTATTGTAAATACATATCTAAAAACCTACCTCCATTTAACGTTGGTTCTTTTTGAATGGAAGCAATATCTTCAAGTGTTGCATAAAATTCTTTAAGTTTGTCATAACCCAATTCCTTGCGTGCTAATTCTCGTCCTCTAAATTTTAATGATACTTTTAAACGATCTCCAGCTTCCAAAAATTCACGTGCCTTTTTAGATTTGGTCATCAAATCATGAGCTCCTATCATTGGCGTTAAGCGAACCTCGCGATTGTTAATAATTGTTTGCTTTTCTTTTAATTCCTTTTGTTTTTTCTTTTTGTTATACTTGAATTTTCCATAGTCAAGAATTTTGGCAATTGGTTGTTTTTGACTACTATTAGAAATCACTACTAAATCAAATCCAGTAGATTTTGCTCTTTCTAAAGCTACTCTAGTATCCATAATGCCTAATTTTTCACCTTGCGGCCCTAAAACAAAAAGCTTTCTAAAAGGTATTGCTTCATTAACCAAGTGTTCTGGTTTTGGTTTTTTACGACTAATATTTCTAACGATAATAACTCCTTAATGTTCTTTAATAAAATAAAAAAAGTGGTAACTACCACTTCTCATTATTACTAACACTCAAATTTATAAATTGTTGTAGCAAAAACCTATGAAATAATCATCAGGTGAGAAGGGTTCTACTTTCTGCAACATTGTTGCAAATAAATAATAACAAAAAAATGTAAAATAGTAGTATGAAAAAAGAAATTATTGTTAATATTGAAATACCACTTAAGTCCAACATCAAATACGAATATGATCGTTCAACTCAAAAAATTAAAATTGATCGGATCATGCGTGAAGGTTTTTATTATCCAGCAAATTATGGTTTTGTTGCAGAAGCATTAGATTGAGATGGCGATGAACTAGATGTTTTGCTTTATTCATCAGAAGCATTTTTGCCAGGAACACAAGCTAAAGGAAGGTTATTAGGAGCCATGAAAATGATTGATGATAACGAAATTGATACTAAACTTATTGCCGTTCATGCAAACGACTATCGATTAGATCACATTCAATCATTAACTGATTTACCCAAAGCATGATTAACGAAGGTCCAAACTTTTTTTGAAAACTACAAAAAATGAAAGCGAGATAATATTGTTCAAGTGCAAGGTTTTAAGGAATTGCCTTGAGCCATAAAAGAATATAACTCTTGTGTTGAATTAATGCAAAAATATGGCAAAATTGATAAAACTAAATTTATTGCCAAAATGAAAGAAAAATATCCCGAAAAGTATAGACCTCAAAACTAAAGATGATCCATTTTAAGTTTTTTAGTTTGCAAGTAGTTATGACTTGTTTGATCAGAGTCAACTCATATTTCTTTTCTTTTAACTTTAATTCCTAATTTTTGTATATTTACAATCTTTTGGGGATTATTCGTATAAAGAATAATACTTTTTAGATTTAAAGCTCGTAAGATTTTAGCAGGAAAAGTAAAATCTCGTTTTTCGGCTGGTAAATTAAGTTTTAAGTTAGCTTCCACAGTATCTAAACCTTTGTCTTGCTCATAGTAAGCATTTATTTTATTAAAAATACCAATTCCACGCCCCTCATCTTTTGTATAAATTAATAAATATTGATTATCATTTTGTACTTTATGCATAAAAAAATTAAATTGATTTTGACAATCACACTTTAAAGATGCAAAAATTTGACTCGTTTGACACTCAGAATGAATACGAACATGCTTAATATCTTTTAAATTATGCTTAAAATATAAAATAGCCTCATTGCCTATGGTTGGTTCTTGCACTACTTGCATATGCATAATTCCTTTTTTTGTTGGTATTTTAGCTACTTGAGAAAAAATTAATGATGAAACATCTTTTTGGTCTCAAAATGAAGTGCTAGTTTTTTTAATATAATCTACAATTTCAGAAATAGAAATTAATTTTAAATTTCACTTCTTAGCTAAAGCAATTAACTCTGCTCCACGAGCCATAGTTCCATCTTGATTAATAATTTCCACAATCACTCCTACCTCAGAAGCTTGAGCTAACTTAGCTAAATCAATGGCAGCTTCGGTATGCCCTTTTCGCTTGCTTAAGCCTTGCGGGTGTGCTAAAAGCGGAAAAACATGCCCCGGAGTTTTAAATTTAACCTGGGTTTTAAGCAAGTCAACAATAGTTTGGTATCTTTCGTGGACACTAACACCTGTTGTGCTTTTAGGACCATCAATTGAAGTTAAGAAGTTAGTTTGATCAGAATTAATTTGCTTTAGCAACTTAAGATTATGTCTACGAGCATAATCTCTAGAAATAGGAGCACATAAAATACCCTTACCATTGGTAATCATAAAATTAATTTCTTGACTAGAAATAAAATCTGCTAGACCTAAAAGATCACCCTCATTTTCACGATCAAGATCGTCTTGTACAATGATTAATTTACCAGCCTTTAAGTCTTTAATCGCAGCCTCCACCTTAAGCATAAAAATTCCTTTGACGATCAACAATTTTAGCTAGTATATCAAACTCTAAGTTAACACAATCTCCAATTTGTTTAGCTTTGATGGTTAAAATCTTTAAAGAATGAGGTATTAAAGCTACTTGTAGGGTGTCTGATTTTCCGTCAATAATTGTTAACGATGCTCCATCAATAGTAATTCTACCCTTAGGAATTACGTATCGTGCATATTGAGGATTAAATTTAATTGTTACTATTTGTGAATTACCTTGCGTTGTTCAATTGATAATTTTGCCAACAGTATCAACATCGCCATAAACCCAATGACCGCTTAATTTATCATGCGCCGAAAGCGAATCTTCCATGTTGACTAAATCGCCATTTTTTAACTGAGCAAAAGTTGTTTTACTTAAGGTTTCAGCAATTACTTGAAATTGAGCTTTTTGATTATTTAAATTCACAATAGTTAAACAAACACCATTAATGGCAATTGATTCTCCAATCACAAATTTTTTTTGATTAAGAGTTGATAAATCAACTCAAAAACTCATTTCTTGAGACTCGTAAGCTATATTTTGAATTTTAGCTGTAGCTTTAATAATTCCGGTGAACATTTTGACACTCCAATCTTAAATACAAATCTTGATTTATTTGTTTTACCTCTTGAATGACTAAATTTTTAGCTTCTTTAATCAAATTAATTTTTTGAAAATTAAAAGCATTAATAGCATTAATATCTCCCATTAATTTTGGTGCTAAGTAAAGATCTAATTGATCAACTAAATTGTCTTTTAAAAAGCGACCTAAAGTATTTGCTCCTCCTTCTATTAAAAGTGACTTAATATTTCGTTGATAAAGTTTTTTTAAAATAATCTTAGGCTTAAAGGGAGAAGATAAGTAAATAACTTCTGTGTGAGGTGGTAATAAAAATTTTGATTGATATTGTTCTTTATTAACAAAAATTAGTTTTTGACTTTGATTATGAAAAATATTACTAGATAGGGCAATTTTAAAACAAGGATCCAAGATAACAATCACGGGGTTATGAAGATTTTTGCTATGTGTTGTCAAATGAGGATTATCTTGAATAATGGTTTTATTGCCAACTAAAATGGCTTGGTAAGCAGAACGTTTTTGACGTGCTATGTTACGAGAGGTAAAACTAGTAATTCACTTTGAATCATAAGTTGAAGTAGCAATTTTGCCATCTAAGGTAGCTGCTACTTTACCACTCACAAAGGGTCTGTGTTGATAATAGTTAACTAAAAAATCTTTAATTAAATTATTGGTTTGCTCACTTAAGACACCTGATATAACTTGAATTTGAGCTTTTTGTAAAATTGTTGATGATTTAGAATCACTAGGATCAAACGAACCAAAAACAACTTTTGCTAATTTATGTTTAATAATGAAGTTAGTACAAGGCATTGTTTTACCAATTTTGGAACAAGGTTCCAATGTTACATAAAGTGTAGCGCCTACAACTGATTTATTGTGTTTTAACGCATCATTAATAGCATTAACTTCAGCATGTTCATGGCCAAAAACTTGATGGAATCCACGTCCAATTATATTTTTATTTTTCACAATCACCGCACCAACTGAGGGATTCGGTTTTTCAAAACCAAGACTTTTTTGAGCTTCTTTAATGGCTTCTTGCATAAAATAAAGGTCCATTTCATTAAATAGAGCCATTTTTAATTAATAACATTTCTAAAGCAGCAATTGTTGCTTCATAACCTTTATTTTGAACATTCATCTCACTTCTTTGTTGTGCCTGTTTGAGATTTTTAACCATCAAAACACCGAAGCCAATTGGTTTTTTTAATTCCAAAGTTAAATTAGCAAGTTGCGTCGAAACAGCATAGGCTATTGCTTCAAAATGAAAAGTTTGACCTTTAATAATTACACCTAAAGCAACAAAAGCATCATATTGATCTTGATAATGTTTAATTGCTAAAGCAATTTCAAATGCACCAGGTACAGTTATAACATCAAATTTTAAATTTATTTGACGCAAAAAATGTTGTGCTGACTTAGTTAAATTTCCAACTACATCCTTGTTTCATTGCGTATTAATAATTAAAATTTTTTTAGTTTTTAATTGAGTAAAATTAGTAAGCTTTTGATCATCCAAAAAATGTGAATTTAAAAAATTCATATAATCCTTTCTAAACATAAATTTTCAGAAAGAAAAATTTCATTTCATCCGGACTTTAACCGTCGGTTTAGGAATTACACCTAATCTGCTTACGCTCGTGGACTTTACCACCGATTGACGAATTACACGTCACCCCTGAAAATTTTGTTCAATTTAATTATATAAAAAATAACTTTAAATCAAGAGCCATTATTATCTCATACGACTTGCAAAAGTAATGGGTGTTAATCAGTTTAAATTTTCTTAAATTCTTATATTGACATAGCTCTCAATTTATGATCTTATTTATTGCTTTAATATGCTATTGAATGATAATTTCAAACTTTTTCCTTTTAGCTGATTAAAGAAAAATTCAATTAATCTATTATTTAATGAGTTTTTGATTCTAGACATTAACAAATTTAATGTTATGTTTTTACCCATTGCCATGAGCTTATAAATCTTATATTCATCGCCATGATCAAAGTAAATAATTTCGGGTTTTTGATATTTTTTAATTACATATTCAAGATTACTAATCACAAGTTGAATCACACATCTAATTGAAAAGTTTTCAATCAATTACTTTATTATTAAATGAATCGAATATAGCTAAAAAATAAATTTAAACCTCACCAACTTTGATGCATGAAACATTTATAAGTCAATATAAATTAAGTTTGTTCGGCCTAAAATTTCTATTAATCAAATTAGAAAACAATCCCTTAGTAATTTTTATTTCTTTTGATGGTCTCATTAAAAAAATCCCTTTATTTGGTATATTTTACGTGCTTTCACTCAAAAACAGATAAAGTTTTAAAACATTTCTTATAATTAAACTTTAAAATTATTTTTTCAAGTATTTATAACTTTATCAAATTCAAACTACTGATTTTTTCTTTTTAGTGCTTCTTTTAAAGCCAATAAATATTTTTTCTATTTACTCCAAACACTTGAGCATAAATTTTTATGTTTATTTTTTAGATTCAACTTAAAAAATATTATGATGTCTCATAATATCTTCTATTATTTCTTGATATATTGATTGATCGCTTAGATCAAGATCAGTTATTGGTCTTCTTTTTTAGGCGCTTAATTTTTTCATTTTTTTATAATACAAAGTATCTAAACTATTCTTTCGTGTTAAATTAATTAGTTATAATGATCAAGATAGGCCGAGCAAAATTTTTATAATTTTTGATTTAAGCTTTACTCGAATTCACTTTTTTAATAATTACAAAATTTATTTTTATTGATCATATCTTACTTTTTGCATGTGAAACATTTATTGCTCTTAGTTTAAATTATCTTTTTTTACTTCTTAATCTTAAAAGATAAATTAATAATGAAAATAAAGATATCCCTAAAGTGGGTAAAATTGTTCCAAGAATAATTATATTATTCAATTTGCTTTGTTGATTGGTAGCAACTACTTGATCATTCATTAGTTTAATTACTTTTTCTTGACCATGATGTAAAATTTTTATTTCTCGATACTCATTTGTTTCTTTAATTTGAATATCACTCACTTTTATAAATGTTTTAGCTTGATCATTAACAATTTTTTCTTGAATAAGCTGTGCAATTTCTTGAAGAGAAACTTTTTGAGGGTGACTTTTTTTAGTTAATTTTTCAAAGTCTTTAAGTGTTAAATTTTTTACAACTTGATTAACATCATCTTGATTTGTTCTTAAGCCTGTGATGTTAAGAATTTTGGTGCCATTATTATTAATCGTTATCTCTAAAGTTCCAGTGTCATCATTAACAGTTAAAGTAAGATATCTTTCTGTTACTAACGCTTTAGCGGCATCATTGGCTAATTTAGCTTTAATGATTGAGACTACATCTCCTTCTGTAATTTGAGAAGGTAATTTAGCTTTATTGAATGAATCAAAGTCAGAAGTTTGAAGGTTACTAATCACATCTTTAACTTGTGCTTTGTTAATCCCTGTTACTGAAACAACTACATTATGAATAGCTGTAGCGCCTTGTTTGGAAATTGTGATCGTAACTCGGAGATTACCATCACTAGTAATACTTGGATGTGAGTAAGTCATGGTTGCACCTTGAAGGTCATTAATGGTTATGCCTAGGAATGATTGATTGGCAGCAATTGCACTATCTTGAGCCTCTTTAATTCCATCCTTATCATTTGTAGAATACGCAACAGTCTTAACGATGCCATTTGCAATATTGTCAACTTCATTTTGGTTGGTTAAAAATTTTGCTAGGTTAAGAACTTTATTTGGACCATGATTACTAATGGTTATTTCTAAAGTTCCTTGGTCATCATTAATTTGTTTTAATTGGATATCCTTAGCTTTAAATAAGTCTTTAATAACTTGTTCATGCGTTTTAGCTTTTAAAATTTGTACAATATCATCTACTTTTACTTCAGAAGGATGTTTGGAATTTAAAGTAGAGAAATCACTTGCAGTTAAATTACTTACAATTGCTTTAGCTTTAAAAGCGTTAATACCACTAATGGTGACATTGACATTTTGAGTTGCAGTAGCATTGCCCTTAGTTATTTCTATTGTTAAAACCAGAGTGCCGTCATTAGTTATTTCCGGGTGAGAGTAAGTTAATTGCACGTTATTAGGGTTGCTTGGCAAAGTAATGCCATAAGAAGAGGCTATTGTTTGATTAAGTGGTGTTCCTTGGGAAGCTTCATTTAACTTAATAGCATTAACTGTTTTAGTTCCTGACAATTGTTCTAGCTTAGTTTTGAATTGATCAATAGCAGTTTGATAAATTTGAAAGCCAGTTACCGAAATTACTTTATCACTATCAAAATTTTTAATCGTAATTGTTAATTCTCTTTGGCGATCATTTGCATTTAAATCTAAATCTTCCTCTTTAATTAAATTTTTAATAGAATCGTATAAAATTTCATTTTTGATTAATCCAAGCACT